>JAZHYW010029612.1:0-206459 GCA_037355805.1 Ixodes ricinus
AATAATTTTATTTGCCCATCAGGAATGCAATGTTATATGTATGGGCACATCAAAGCCAGCTAAAGGCTTGTGTGATGACACCCTAAAAAAATAAAAAAACGATAAGATCGGCAAAAATGCAAAAATAGAAGAAAAAAAAATAAAAAACGACGAAGCAAAGGAAAACATTGTCAGGACAGAAAGGTATACATAAACGTTATCAGAACTATTAGAGCAATGGAAATGAAAGTATAATCAGCGACAAGCCAAGAGCCGAGCGCGATCTGGAGAGGAGGAAGCAGACGAAAGTCTGGAGTAGTGAGGAGGCTTCTCTCCACTCCAAGCATCCGCCCCTCACCAGCCCGCACGTCACCACCAAAATGTCGCTAATCATAGCAAAAAAAAAAAAGTAAATAAAGAAATAAACATATTTAGCAGAACTATACTGAAATGAAAACACGACGCTGGAAAGACATATTAAGGAAAAAAAGTAGAAGGAAAAAGTCGTAATTGTCATCAGACAGTGACAAAAAGAAAAAAAGAAAAAAAGAGTGAATAAGCAAATTAATACACATATAAAAAAACGAGAAAACAAAATGAAACACAGTTACAAAATGACACTACATGGCATGAAAGGAGCAAAACAAATTTAAAAAAGAAAAAAAGAAAACAACAGAAGACATGGAAATGTCATCAGAATCATTGGGGAAGAAGGGGCCAGAGAAAAAAATAATAGCCCTGCAAATTCACTATGCACACACTGGTACTAGGCTTGCACTAAGTAATATTCAAGTCAACACATTTCAGTTCTTTCTTCAATGCCTTCAGTGAGGTGATGTCCAGGATTGAGTCCGGCAGAGCGTTGAATAAGGTCGGAACATAATAATCGCGCGTGCATTTACCATAACGGGTCCAGCAACGTGGCACGTTGAAACGAGGGGTGCATCGCAATGAGCGAGTCGGAAGTGACGGTGTTTTGAAATCCTTATTCCAAAAGTTGCGTAATATAACCGTTTGAATATAAAGTGAACGGAGGTTTGGCAATTGGAGAGCTTTGAAAATATCCCGAGTTGTTGACAAAGGTGTATTATATGCAACGCTGGTAAGTATTCCTCTCAGTAGGGTATCAACTTTGGTTTGCAAGCGACCAGAACAATTTCCAAAAACGGTTACGCCGTACCGAATGACACTGTAAGCAAGTGCGTGAGCCATCAGCAGCCTTACACCAACTGGTATAAAGACTCTAGTGTTATAAAGCATGCAGGATACAACACGTAGTTTACTACATAAGTATAACATATGTGTGTTCCACGACATATCAAAATCAAAATAAACACCCAAGTATTTAACATGATTAACTGACTCAATTGGTATACATGTACATGGATCACATTTAGATCGGTGAAGAAGGAACTTTACATTAGCAGGGTGGCGTTTGAGAGGATTCCGAAAATAAACTAGCTTTGTTTTAGACCTATTAATGTCCATCATGTTCTCAGCAAACCAGTCCATTATATGGGTGGCATTTTCCTCGAGTGTGTTGAAAGAGTCATGGAAATTAATATGACGCGACACAAGAAGGGTATCGTCGGCGTATTGGTAGAGCGTGCATCCACTGACGACACTAGCCATGTCATTGACAAAAATGTTGAAAAGTAGAGGCGATAACACTGAACCTTGAGGCACCCCCGCCTTAAGAGGAAGAAGAGAACTCTTAAACCCGCCGATTGAAACGAATTGAGAACGTTGAGAAAGGAAGTTTTCTAGTAAAGAATAAAAAGGGCCACGAAAACCCAGGCGATGTAATTTCCTTAAGAGCAATTGGTGGCTAACAGTGTCAAAAGCCTTCGACACGTCAAGAAAAAGTGCGCATGCGAACATGTTATTTTCAAATGTGGAATATAAGTTATCAGAAAAATCATCAAGGGCTGGCTGCGTGCCTTTTCCAGCAATGAAACCGTACTGAGTGGGTGAAAAGATTTCATTCGTATCCAAAAAGCTATACATCGACTGAAAGAGGTGTTTCTCAAGAATTTGGCCTAAAATTGGTAATAAAGAAATAGGGCGATAATTTTCGATTTTCGATCGGGCGCCTCCTTTGAAGAGGGGCCTAACAATGGCAACTTTTAGACCATCAGGTATGTTGGCAAAAGTAATAAAGCCATTAAGCATAATTAGAAGAACATCCTTAATTCGTGTGAAATTTCTCTGCAAATCATATGCGCGAATGCCATCGGCACCAGGTGACTTGCTAGCTTTGAAACTAAACAACATAGAATGGAGATCATTCTCATTTAAAGAGGGAAGGAAAGCTGACTTTAATGATGCATCATTCAATGTGCACGAGTTATCATTTGGGTCTCTACACACGCCAGAATATTTAGCAAAGAAGTTGTTGAAATCGTCGGCTAGTGAGAATGTGAGTGAACCAAAATTTCTTTCAAGAACGTCATCAATGGAACGCTCAGCACCAGTCCCTCGAAATTGATTAATCAGCGACCACGTCCTAGCCGAGCTAAACCTTGATTCCTCAAATTTTGATATGAAATATCTTCGCTTTGCAGAGCGGATTACTGCGTTTACCTTATTTCTAACTTGTCGAAACTCGTTACGCAAATCATTGTTATTAGGAGACCTCCGGCATCGTTTCCAAAGAAGGTCCTTTTCCTTGATTAGTTTAAGGATGTTAGAGCTGAGCCATCGATGGTTAGGTCTACGTCTGTTTAAAATTACAGTTCGTTTTGCTGATTCGGTAAAGTTTTGAAAAGCCTCCACAAACCTCGGATACACGTTGGTAGTGTTAACTGAACCTAGAAAGCCTTTCCAGTCATACGAGGCAACCAATTTGTCAAACAAAACAATATCAATAATCTGGGCTTGTCGTGAAGCTCCACATTCAGATTTGAGCGCTAAATCATCTGTTAGTCGACATGCCACGAAGTAGTGATCGGCTAGCTTTTCGAGAATTACAGCAGATTCCACTTGAGCATTCGGTGTTCGAATGGAAATGTGGTCAATGCATGAAGAGACTAATTTGGTCCCTAAGATCTCTTCTCGAGTTGGGGCCGAAATAACACATTGTAAACCAGCATTAGATAAAATATTTAAGTAGTCACATACAATCGGGTTCGTTGTGTTTAATATGTCGATATTAAAGTCGCCTACCAAACAAAGGTGTTGCACAGAGGAGAAATTACAAAGTGTTGATTCAAGCTCACCAAGAAACAGTCGAGCACTTTCCGCAGGAGGCCTATAAATACAAAGAAGAGAAATTGAGAAATTCGAATTATCAAGTTTTAGGGAAAGGACCTCAGTGTGAGAAAATGTTAAATCGAGGCGAGAGACTTGCCATATTTGATGGACATAAGCCGCGATTCCCCCGCCACTGCGTTTCGATCGTGTGGAAAAAAAAGGTATTGTAGTCTGTAAGAGTGTATTGACACAGCATGAACTCCGGAATATTGATTTCTGTAAAAATAAACGCATCGACATGAAACATTATGTTTCGAACGATTATTCGAAAATTATCCCAGTATTTACGGAGGCTTCGTATGTTCACGTGCAAACATATAAAAGTGTTCTCCTTTCTTTTGTCGAACGAAGTCTGAAAGTCCAAGAAGTTACTATACTGCGCAAATGTAGCTGCCAGGGTTTAAACCAATTTTTCAATATCCCCTACGGAGGCAATCCGCAGGACAGCCGTGCTGTCGCTTTTTTCTTGCATAGATTTGCCCGTTTTTCGTCCAAATGTACTTGTACTGTTTCTCCTTTCCTTTCATCCTCGCCTTCCAGAAAAGCTCACGGTTAGACCGAGAGAGGTTTTCGTTGAGAAATATTTTGGGCACCAGTCCGGCGTGGCTGAGTTCTCTCAGTCGCCCACGGCAACCCATCCATTGTTCCTTCAGGGAAACCGATGCAAAGCTGACCAAAATTTAATGGAGCAGTGCCAGGTTTGTCTGCTTTCTTAGAGGGTAGACGCCGAGCGGAGAGAACATCAGATGGTTGAAATTGGGAGAGGCCGATCTTCGAGGCAAGATCACAGAGAACCACACTCAAGTTTTCTTTTGGAGTGGAGGGCAGGCCTTGAATTTCCATATTAGACAAACGCCGTTGTTGGTCGAGCTCATTGATTTCTGTCTGAAGCATGGCGGATGGAATTAGCCTGCTCCTTCACCGTGTTCCGAAGTGTCCCGACTTCGGCCTCCATGTTCTTTGTCAGTTGTTTTTGAGCTGCGAGGTCTGTAACCACGGAGTCATACTTGTCGTTAAGGAAGGTAACTGACTTCTCAACAGCGTCAACGGTAGTCCGCAGCCATTCCACTGTGGGTCTCAAGGCCAGAAGAGCGTCGACTTTTGCTGGCAGCGTAAGAAGAGTGTCAACACTTTCTTTTAAAGAAAGTAGCATATCCAGCTTTTGGTTGACAGAGGCAAGCTGCGCCGAGAAGGCAAGGGGTCGTCTTGAGAGACAGCGTCCGCAGTCCCTGCGCCCGAGCGACTGTCACCACTGCGACATCTCTTACATCTCCACTTCTCTCGTTTTGAGGCACCCATCGTCGTGAAGGTAGCGTCGGCGATACCAGATAATAATAATAATAATAATTTTATTTGCACATACTGGAAGGGGCACATGTGGTAGTGTGCGGGGCAAGGCAGATAGGTAAAAACCCTTACGCAGAAAGGAGAAGTGAAATGTACCTATTGCTAAATCACCCAAGCATCAAGGATAATGCAGGGAATGGTGTTTCAGGCGCCGCACGTGCATGCGTCTGCAGCAGTAACCATAGGCGTAGACTATGGGGGAGCAACGGGGCTCGTGCCCCCCTGGTGAGATCCAGGGGGGCAGAGCCCCCTCGGACCCGGGCCTTGATCTTTTTTTTTTTTTGCTTGTGTTTGTTGTTAGTTTGTCTTTGATAATTTGTATTTTTGTCTTAAATGTATAATACTTCACCCATGTTTGTGCACCACACAATAGAACGCTAAGTTGTTTGTGGGCACTGGAAAATAAACCATATATTATTATTATTATTATTATTATTATTATTATTATTATTATATATTTCCGAGACGTTGTTTACGTGCCATGTAACGAGCTTCTATAGTAGTGGCATGTAAACAAAATAACGCCCACGTTGCCTTTATTGACAAAATACGTGGGAAATGGAATCCCAGCGTGCTTGCGTTAGCTTCAATCTCCAGTTCTGGCGAAAACATAACGCGCAGCACCCCCCCCCCGGGCAACTTCTCAGCCTGCCCCCCCCCCCCCGGGAAAATGGAAAGTCTACGCCGCTGGCAGTAACTATTCTAAAGCAAAAGCCTCAAACAAATGGCATCTTGCACGTCCGTTCGTCAACGCTTTATTACAGCGAAGCTGTTTATGGCTAGGGTCCCGTGGATTTTTCGTGTGCGGCAACAGAAATGACGTCACGGCTTCGTGACGGCACGACCGCGTGTCACGTGACGTCCATTTCCCCGCTAAATTTAGCGGGGAAATTTTTCCGCTAAATTTAGAGGGAAAAGTTTACCGCCAAATTTAGCGGGGATTTTGACGTTACGTGACTTCAACACCAATGAAGTATCCCTGCTAAATTTAGCAGGAAAATTAACGTCACGCGACACGAAGTCGTAACGTCACATGAAGTCACGAAGCCGTGACATCATTTCTGCTGCCGCTCACGAAAAATCTACGGGACCCTATCCGAAAATTTGGCGCGGATATTTTCCCGCTGAATTAAGCGGGGAAATCGACGTCACGTGACCTCAACACCAATTCAGTTTCCCCGCTAAATTTAGCGGGAAAATGACCTCACAACTTCGTGTCACATCTCCCATGAACAAATTCAGCGGCAGGTGGCGAGGAGAAGGAGGAAGCGCCCTCTCTTTGACGTCGTTCCAAGCGCTTGCGTCTTTCCTTCCTTCGGGTGGTTGAAGGAAAGTGTGCTGCGAGGAAGCTTTTAAAGTTGGTGGGCCGCAACTACGACCACAGTAGAACAGTGAGCCACCACGCCCGTATTCCTGTAAATGAAGCCTGCTCCGTTTATAAACGTTTATAAAAATAAATGCGTGAACGTCCGTACCGCCGAGCTCACTCTGCTTCGTCATTGGGGGGGGGGATTCATGCTTCTGGACCCCCCCCCCCCCCCGAAATGAAATCCTGGCTACGCCACTGCCAGGGCACTTGTATTGGATCAGAAGACATATTCTTGTTGGTCCCATAGAAGTTTCTACTTGTCCCATAGAAGTTCCTAATGGTACAATAGAAGTCTGTATTGGCACGATAGAACTTTTATTGGCCCAGTAGAAATGCCTATTGGTACGATAGAAATCCTATTGGTCCCCAAAAAATCTATATTGGTCCCATAGAAAACTTTTGCTAGGGAAGGTATTCAAGTATTTATACGTGAAAAGTTTAAACACAAAATGAAGAAACCGAACCCGAAAGCTTACATCTGAATACCTACACAATGGTGATGGGACTGAGCAGACTACTTCAGTGGAAAATGGGGTGAAAGAGGCAGAGAGGAAAATGTGGGAGGGAAGAATGCAGGAGAAATCAGCTCCAACAGTGTGCAGGTCACGAAAGCAGGACATAAGAAAGGAAAATGTGTTTGACAGTTCACTGGGAAGTTCTTTGCTGTTCGAGGCGAGAACGGGAGTTTTGAGGACGAGGACGTATAGGGCTAAATTTCAGGGGATAGACACATTATGTGCTGCCTGTCATAATAACAGTGAGACACTTGAGCACTTGGTTTTTAAGTGCACGGGGCTTCGTCCTGCCTTCCCTGAAAGGGTAACAGATTCGGCCGGGGCCCTGGGCTTTGCTGGCGACGATGGAAGTGCGGAGGAGAAGAGGATTACAGTCACAAAGAGGCGATTATAAAATTGGTGGAAAGTATCTGGGGAAAATTGAATGATGCACAACTAACTAGCACAGCTGGGGACAGGCGGGACAGAGAAAAATTGGGACTCTCTCCCGCGTGGCTCCGGCCCAAAGTCCCAACCCTGTCCCCCAGTAGGTCCGGTGTGGGGGTAACGCCGATAAGGTTTGACCAGAGGAAGATTGGCGACTCCCTCGCCGGGGGAAGAGGCGGGGGGGGGGGGGGGGGGTTGATGTTTTCAGTTTTTTGCCCGATCCCCCAAAGGTCATCCTGGTGATATCCCACACTACCTGGTGATAGTTAGGGGGAGAAGATTGGCTCAGAAGGGCGGGGGAATCAAATGTTTGTCTTTGTTAGACTTAGCCTAGGTGGCGCAAGCTACAGCCCACTACAAATGGTATAGCCAGTAACATCCATCTTTCTATCCAACTCGATCCATCAATCCAATGGCGGCGAGGTAAAAGTTGCAAAATATGCCCCGCTCTTTAGCGCTTAGCAGTTTCTCGTGCCAATAATCTCTGAGCGAATTCCCTGCCTCCAACCACCCCCAACAAGCCGCAAGTTGCCTCCAAACGCGCGTACATCACATATTACTGTCAATCTGCTCACGAAGCTCAAAACACGTCCCAGGCTCCCAGCGCCTCGAAGCCATCCTGGCCATCCGGCCTCTCCGGTTACACAAGATAACAGACGCAAAAGAAGTAATCCGACGACTCTTGCTGGAATCAGCTGAGAGCGAGCTTTTTGTCGGATATGGCGTAACTTCCGTTGCGCCGCAGCCTGACACTGCTGACACCTCGGGATTAGACGACTAGACCAACTAGACTTCCACAATGTTCACAAGCCGCCTTCTACGAGGAGTGCGTTCAGCCCAACTTCACGGACTCGCCCGCAGCCAAGCTGGCCAAGCGTCTTCATCCAAATGCCTCGACATCTCGGGGATCTACCCCCGATCACGACGCCTTATGACAGTACCGGAAGCATCGCCTACCCCGAACTCCAAGGAAATGTAAACCGCTGGTCGGGCTTACCATTCCGCGGCATCGTAGTTCACGGCTCCACAGGTGAATGCGTCCTGCTCTCGCAGAAGGAGCGGCTCATGGTCGTAGAGACCGTTAGGTCGGTCCTGCCCAACGACAAGCTCCTAGTCGTCGGTGTCGGTCAAGAATCGACGCGGGCCACGGTCGAACTCGCCGTCGAATCGGCCAAGGCCGGCGCGCAAGCCGTGCTGGTAGTCACACCGTGCTTCTACAAGGGCAGGATGAGTTCTGCGGCGTTGTCCGCGCATTTTAAGGAGGTCGCCGACAGTTGTCCCGTGCCCGTGATCCTGTACAGCGTTCCGGGGAACACCGGCGTCGACCTGCCGGCCGAAGTGGCCATCGGCTTGGCATCACACCCTAACGTCGTCGGAATGAAAGACAGCGGCGGCGACGTGACCAAGTTGGGGTACATTGTACACAAGACGAAGCAGCATGGCTTCCAGGTACAAGAGATTCGTTGGCTGTGTCAGGCCGTCTTTTGGTGTCATAGACGTGTGTAGAGGAGAGTGGCCGACTGGGACTTACAATTTGCTCACTACCACCACTAGGGGGATTACTTTGAATGAACAGCCAAACTCTCCACGGCTGCAACTAGTGTATGTGTTTACTTACATGAAGAGGGGTGCCTGGGTGCATCAACTGCAGTACTTGCAGAGGTAGGACGCGCTTTGTGATTACTAACGTAGATATATCAAATGATGGATGCCTCTGGTAACTTGGGACAGTCCCTGAAGTTGGACACGCTGCCTGCATACCACACATCCTGTTTCTACAGTGCAGGTGTTGCATATTTCAACTTGAGATGAGGCAAACATAACATAATGAATACAGCTATACACCATTTTCACCTACCACAAAAGAGACTTGAGAGATAGAGCCCCCTCTTTTTCTGTAAACTTTTTCTTGAGGCAGAATCCCAGAAAATGGCAATCTGCTTCAAGTTTCGCCATTCAATGACGCAATTCGCATGACACACTCGTCCGTGGTTGTGTATTCTCTTGGTCCTCTGCAAATTGGCCGGATCATTGAATGGCGATCCAGTTTGAGATTTTGCCCCCAGAAGCTCATTGAAAGAGAGGTGACCTGACCTATCATGTCTGTACGGTTGTTGGTTGAGACAGTGTATGTCTATATCTATTATTTTAGGTTTGCCTCGTCTCGAGTTGAAATATGGAAGTCATCCACCAGCTTGCCTGCGTTTTTACTCACAGGTATCACAGAGACAAAACTAAATGCTTTACTGGCATTAATTTTGTTTCCCGCTTCACCAATGGGATGTATCCAGTTGCAGAAGACCCCTGCAGACAAATTAGGGGGCGAGGGGGGGGGTCAGTAATCTGGCTCTGATACCTTGCCCCAAACCCCCTGCCTATCTCTTTTGTGTGTACTATCGCACACAATACCAGGTGGAACAATCCTTCGTGCTTCTTTGGCGTACCTGCCAGTTTCTTTTTAAAGGGCTGTGGTTCGATCTAGGAATGGAATGCGAAGTCAAGATCTCATGCCTCCGACTTTTTTTGAGAAATTAAGAGGTAATAGAGCTTGTGGGGATCGGACGTAGAAAAAGCCGGATCGGCTGTTTCGGCTCATATTGTCCGTTGAGCTACATCCAGGGGTGGATTTAGAGGGGGGTCCGGATGTCCTGACCCCCCTCTTGATTTCTGCATGTGTAAAATTTAGGGCGTAAAACTAAGGAAAGGGGAGGGGGTTCCTAAACATACGGTACGCTGACCGACACCTGACCCCCCCCCTCAGGAAATTCCTGCATCCACCCCTGGCTACATCCACAGAACTGAACATTTCAAACGGTGAATGTCTCTTATACCACTTTCCAGGTCCTAGCCGGATCGGCCGGCTTCCTGCTCCCGGCGCTAGAAGTGGGTGCTGTCGGCGGTGTCTGTGCCCTGGCCAATACTCTGGGCACAGAAGTGTGCGAACTGTACGAAAAGTTCCTGAAAGGCGACAGGGCCGAGGCTCGCGTCCTGCAGCACAGACTGATTGCACCCAACACAGCCGTCACCAAGCAGTTTGGGATTGCCGGTGTTAAGGCGTCTATGGATTGGTTCGGCTATTACGGCGGTCTCGTCCGGTCCCCACTCTTGCAGCTGGGCAGCGACGAGCAGAGGAAACTGAGAGACATTTTTGTTGCAGAAAAGTTCCTCGATTAGAAACAAGCGATTAGATATACTCGCGGCAAAGTTTGTCTCTTTGCGACACTGGGGAAACTTTTCCAATGCCAAGCACACAAACTCTTGTTGCCAGAGGCAGACAGCATTTTGCCACCCTAGGCAGCCCTTCACAGTGTCAGTTCCCAAAGTAGCTAAATTCACAGCTAGATTTAAACAAAGAGCGAATTAATTTGAGAACAGCCACAAATTGGCCGCCCCCAAAAGTCTGCGCCCCAGGCGGAATTTTGGTGCCTACTCTACCTATTGGCAAGTCTGCCCCTGCTTGTTGCTACAACTGAAGAACTCGCAGCGACCGACAGGCTGAGAATAACAGAGGGGCTTCTCAGTTGTCCCGTTTTCGGCACCAGCCTCCTACCCTCGTTAACACTCCAGCATCTCGTGAGCAGCAAATTTTACAAACCACATCTCTCCACGACTACACCATTGGTGTTCGTCAAAGAAGAGCGACTGCACCAAGAGCCGTCGTGCATTTCACTTCACGGGTCAGCAGCTTGCATTGCTACCAGTTGAGCATATTCTAATTTCAGTCTTCTATTGTGGGATTCCGTGGGCTACGCTCAGCTTTGAAAATAACCTCGGATGAATGAGATTAACTTGGATCTCTCTCGCGGGTACCGAATGCTGGTTTACACACTTGCGTTTGACTACAGCTGACTCTGCCCCAACCGGTTTTGAAGCCTCTTGTGACCTTGCAAACGGTTGCACTGCTGCATGTCCGATCGTAAGCAGTCACAAAAGGCTTAAAACCGTTTTTTAAGCCTTTCCAGTCGTGAGCAGTCGTAAGTGTGTGAACCAACCGTAATGTGTCGGGATCAGGAAAGATGTGCAAGGGGAAACATTTTTCTATTATTTATGATAACTGAATGATGTTTTAGTTTTAGTGCTTGATCTCCTTTTTATAAATCTGGTGTTATTTCTTGTATAGCTTGTTGAGCCTATACTCTGTTTCACCTGATGATGTACCGCAGGAAAGGCTACAAGCGCAAGCTCCTTGCTCTGGGGCACATCATGGAGGCACAAGCTCTCGCGACTTAAGAGCAGCTGCCAACGCTATAAGCTCGCGCTTCTAGCCTTCGCTGCAGTACAACATAAGGTGAAACGAAGTATAGTAAAATAACTAATAGGCTTCTTTTAAACAATCGAGTGCAATGAAGAACCAAAATAATCTCCGAGAGACCTATTTCATTTTGAAATAATTAAAAATCACAAAAATTACATTTTCAAAGGGCTAACAAAACTTCCTAAATTGTTCATAAATATTAAAAAGATTTACAGGGAGTTCCTCAGGAAAGAGAACAGTGGTTTTTGTCTCGGATAAATGAACTATGCATTGCAGAAAGCTCGAACTCTGTGAGAATATGAAGCTAGCGGTTGGGATAGAACGCAAAAGTTTGACAAGAGGACGTTGGCTGGATTGAAAGATTATTGAGGAAAAACTACATTTCTCTATGAGCCCAACGTCCACCTAAGCCTAATATTATCAAAACAAGAAATGATACTGTGAATGCTCGTGGGATTTATATCGGTAAAAAACACATGTCAGCAAGAAAGGGGATTTTGATTTCTTTCTTGCTGACAAGTTTTTTTTCACTGAAATCGATGCTACAGGCACCCACGATGTCATCCCTTTTTACGAAGGTAGGCTGAGGTGGACGTTGGCTCATAAAGCTTGTTTGTCTCAATTATATTTTGATCCACGGGTAACATCATGTTGTCGAAACTTTCGCATTCCTATCTTAACCGCTATCTTCACATTCTCACGGAGTTTGAGCATTCCACGATTCATAGTTCATTTACCCGGGCCGAGAAAATAGGTTCTCCTGGGAAATCTTTGTACCTTCTAACCAGACCTTAATAGTTCCATTCAACATGCTGTCGAGACTGGTTATAACGAATTCAACGGGAATCAGAAATCATTTCGCTATATCCGCTATTTTGTTATAACCGAATTTGGTTAACAAAGTGCAAAAGGGAATGGGAAATCGTGATCACTTCGCTGTGGCCACTATTTCATTATAACCGACTTCGTTATAACCGGTCTCGACAGCATTCAGAAGCATATGTGCAAACTTTGGTGGTGATAAGACAATACTAAGAACAAGACTTCTCATGCACCGACAGTGAAGATACTTCAAAATTACACAGAGATAAACGTGTTCAAATGTTAGCATACATCTGTAATAACACTCTTTCAAGGCAAAAAAAAGAAAACATTTTTTGCAAATAATGTTTTGTGAGAAATTAAGCTGCAGAAGACAACGAGGAAAAATGGACGGCTAGGGGCCTACATCTCAACATAAATGTGATGGCGGGCAGCATCACAATTTGAAGAACCGGGCGCGGAAAAATGGCTCAAATTTATGCCAGTTTCTGTTTCCGGGAGTTCTTCAAATGTTTACTTAACCAATTGCAGAATCATAACTGGTCCTTTATATTTTTACACGAAATATAAAAATTGAAGGATAATGAAACACTATATAACCCAAGATCACATTGTTTTAATTTTATGTGGCCGTTCCTTCTTCTTGCGTTTCTTTTTAAAGGGGCACTGAATTGAAACCTAAAATATACCTCTCACATTCAGAAATAAGTTAAACGTGATCAACTCATTCTGCTAATGACAATCGCACGCTGGTATTTTGAACGGATGACTATATTTTTCAATCCAAAGGATCGATTCCGGTGAGCACTTGAAGATCGGCCGTCGGAGAGCACAATGCATCCCGGGAGACGTGATGTCAACTGGCCCAGCACGGGCAAAACTGCTTGAGGGCTGGTGTTGTTATGAGCTCTGTCACTTGGTGTCGTCAGTGCGTTACAACCTGGCCATTTCAGTTGCCCCTGTTCGCAGGAGTTGAATACCGTAAAATCCCGAAAATATAACAAGTCAAGTCGACCCATAGGGGTGCGCCATTTTTCGGGGGTGGGGGATTGTTATATTTTTTTAAACTATGAAAGATAGCACACTCGTAATAACAGTAGTGTTGGAATCAGTGGCAACATCGGCATAAATGCGGCTAGTCAGCTATGGCGGAATGTAAGTGAATGTTGCTGACTGGGAAGTACAGCCATCTTTGCTTCATTGCCCATCGCCATGATAAGCTTGGAAGGGACAGATGTCCTAAAAAGTAGCATTTTTTCCAACCTTTCTTGATTGTACACCAAATGTTAGCTCATTCCATATTCTTACTTGATTTTAGGTGGGCTATCTAAAGGAAATTCGGTTAGACAGGGCTCACGTGCACAGAACTTGCCACCGTATTTCTGCGGAGCTGCTTTTAAGCTCGGAGTAACAGTACTATGACATTCAATTTTTTCTTTTTAAATGCAAAAAAAAAAAAAAAAATGGTGTCTCCAGGGTGAGGCCAGGTTGGTATTTAGTTAATAATATAGGTGCTAGAATTTTGTTGCAGTATCCCTTTAAGCCCTTCCCTTTAGCACAGTCGACGCGCCATCCGAGGCAATGAGGAATGGCAACATTATTTCAAGTTGCGTGTCGTCGTTACTGGAAAGACGAAGGGGCAGCTGCAAGCAGCAGATTTCCAAATGCAGCTTCATGCAGCAGCAAAATAAATCTTGGTTTAGAGCCCCAAATCTTCTTCTCCCAATGTCCGGGTCCCTGTACGTCCCATAAAGTTTTACGCACGCAAAAGTGCCTCATCAAGACCTTCAAAGTTGTTGGAACTTGAAACACAAATTTCGTCCCGTGAAGCAGACCACACTTGAAAGGTACCAGTGGCACCGCTGTATCCCTTCTAATGCAACAAACAACACAACTGTTGTGGTAGTCTTTATTTCAGGTAACAATAATGAGGGAAACAAAATTGTGAACATCTAGCATCAGTTGTAAAAAAGAGTTTGTTCAGACATGGAGAGCTTCTGCAGGAAGCTGAACCAGCAGATACACTTAAAATGGAGGGCCTGAATGCCCACTATACTCCATTTCACCTTACGAGGTACTACAGCGAATGCTACAAGCCAGTCCAGTGTTGCAAATGTATTGCTTGACTATGCGCTCCACACGCCGCTGCACCTCTTCCGAAGGACCCTTCCACGGCACTGGATTGGCTATGAATTGGCTTTGGATTGGCTTTGATGGCTTGTAGCGTCTTCTGTGAACCGTCGTGAGGTGAAACGGGTTACAGCAAGCATCTTTAGACACACATACCTGTAGCCTTTCTAAAAGGCAGCACTACTGAAAATACTTCGATCAAAAAAGGCCTACGTAAATTGAAATTACTGGTGCGCTTATGCGCCCGAAAGATTACCGAGAGTGGACTAGAAAAAATGTTGTACTGTGCCTCCCCAAGAGATCCATTCAGAAGGAATGCTCTCAAAATAGATTCATAAAAAATAGCCTAAAAAAAGAAAATTCCTCGTAGGCGATTTTAGGGCGAACCCTTTCCATCTTGCGAGCCAGACTCGTAGCAGTACACCTGCGACGGAGTTACTCGCTGGTATCGACGCAACTTAAAAACAACTAATAAAAAACGCTTGAATGTGAGCTCTTTATGTACACTTTGATTAGAAAAATGCGGTGCATCCCTGACTACTGCATTGGGCACCTGGATTGGAATAAGTACCTTATATATATATATATAAATAATGAAAGTGGTTCGACAGTAAAATAAGCGGCCCATAAAGACGACGGCAATTCGCCGAGGCGGCCGGGAGAAAGAACAAACACGAAAAACGCACCGCGCAACAGCGCCTGTCACTGTGAAAATATAAATACAAAACAAGTTGGGTGTAAATAGGGCAACTATATCGGAGAAAAAATACAAAATTGTGAAAGGGACTCTAGCACCTACGACAGAACTCGAAGGTAGTTTTGGCCGAAGTTGGCCATTTGGAAATCTTAATGTCTCAAAGGCAATAATTTAACCGTAGTCTGTCGCAGTTGAGCAACAGCGGGACTGGCTACTCCCACAAAGCCCTCCACTTTTTCCACTTCAGCTCGGCGAACGCTGGAGAGGAGAAAACCACCAATCACGGTGAGCGGAGAGCTTTGTGGTAGAGGGCTTTGTGCCACTCTAAACATGTAACAGACTACAGTATTCCATATACATCGAGCTACTACAATACTCGACACCAAGGAAAAGTTTCTAGTCCTGGAGGCCTAGCGGATTGCATCCTAAAGCGGCTGATACTTTACGATGACTTGCGGAAACGCAACGCACGACCAAGCGCAACTTGCGGACCAAGCCATTATGGACATTTAACCATAGGCATCTACAACAACCAATATTCAGTTATTGACCGACAATTAGCAGCAAATAGTTGATGCAGTAGGCGAACGAGAGAGTGTTATACCAAAATTACAAAGGCCATTTAAAATGACGAAAGCCCAGAAAGACAGCTTCACAGCAAATAAACAAACTGCCTACCTAAGCACCTTTGAAACTGCATCCTGAAAAATTATCAAACAAAATTACAAGTCTTTCTCTGATGAGCACCAAAGTTAGTCTTGAAAACCCTTTTGTAAATTTAGGTGAAAATCCATAACCCTAACAAAGCACAAAATTAGACACAATGGAAAGCAAAGTTCATTGCAGGCGGTGAAGTGAGAAGCTTAGGAAACTACTCGCAATGCATTGCAGTGAGGTGAAATGGCATTAATATGGCAGCAGTTACTCCCCTCTGTGACAAACTAACAAACACGGCACCCCAGGGTCTGGCAAGCACGACGCCCAACTCGAATGACGCCGTCTACACGCGAGATTTTCAAGTGCACGACAGACTTCATCGTCCCAGGACAATAGACTCCAACCAAAGGGGCACGACCGGTGGCATGAGACGGCACGACGAATAAGTCGCACAAGGGTGACCAGACGTTGTTAACGAGACAGACTTAGACGTACCTACAATAAAAGCAAGGTGCGACCCCTGGAGGACGTCTCTGTGGCTCTCGACCCACTTCACAAAGTTTGTGAGGTGCGCGAGCCGAATCTATGATACAAAAGCTCTATGCTCGAAGCACAGCTCAGTCTGTCCTTGGCACGGCTTTAGAATAGCTCAAGAAGTTACCGCGCTTACCCGCTGTTTTATGCGCCTGCTTTCCCAGAGAGCGCATGATGACGCGGAGAGTGCATTTGCACACCAAATGCGACGAGAACCTAAAGCTTTGCTCTTGAGCTGAAACGCTTTCCATGCCTCGTCATTCGCCGGGCTTGCATCGTGGATCGTCCCGATTGGTTCTCTACTAATTGTATGGTAAAGTAGACATGCCAGACCTTTGTAGAGTGTAGGGGGACAACGAACATGGTGGAGCGGAAACAGAACCTGTTGCAAGACTCGAGGCATAAAAGAAAAACGAGAGAGGCTGCCAAAACAAGAGAACTTCCATAGAGGCGGTTTCAGCCATCCATCGTCATTTTCTTCCACCCTTTCTTCATTACTACAAACAATGTCGGCATGTATACTTTCCCACAGCGCCCACAACAAGTCCGTCTGCGATTTGCAGAAGGAGTACGGTGAATGACGAGGCACTAACAATGTCGGGACTCAGGAACGAGATCTCTGCCAAGCTTCCGAGCGTGTAAACGTCGCACTCCTAGCTGCCGAAGCGCAGCTCACACTTCCAAGAATTGAAACGCCGTCTCAGACTCGCCATCTGCTGGCTTCCTGAGACGAGCTCTGACGATCGACCTCCACGAGCTTTGCAGGAATCCAGAATCGCCTGCCTCCGAGCGCGCACGGTAACCACGAATCAGCCGAAACGCAAGCAGGTGCACTAAAACGCTTGCACGGGTACAAAAACAAAACAAAATCAAGTCGAGCCTAAAAATTACGGGCGGAGAGACCTCACAGCCTCGTGACTTCATCCCGGTCCGAGACTTCCACCTTCTCCGCGGACGCCTCTCGTCGGACGACGCACGAAGACGCCTGGCCGGCCTCTTCCTCCTTGACCGAACGCCTCGAAGCCGACAGCTTGGACTCGACGCTCCCGGACTCTGAGAAGTCTGTGCTCTCCGAGAGTCCGGTGCTCCGCGAGAAGTCCGTGCTGCAGCGGGACTCCAGTCCGTCCCAGGAGCCCTTTGGCGTCGGCACGGTGCTGCTGGGCAGGCTCCGCGACGCATTTTTGCGCGCCGCCGCGGACGCCTTTGGGAGCGTCGCAAACTGTTTCTGCTGCGACACCGGCGACGGCTGGGTGGTGGAGGACGTGGAGTTTGCTGTGGTGGCCAGCTGGTTGAAGCTACGGTCCGAGTGGATGGACGAAATCTGAGGGTGGAGAAGAAAGTTCCAGCTATCAAATTCGTGCCCAGCGATCTATCGATCAAACTGCCGTATGCAGAATTCCACTTTTTGCGAAACGCCGCCAATGCTCACGCTCGACATCCGCCTTCCCAGCATGCACCGCCACGTTTTTGCGAAGCATCGCCTCGTCGTAATCTCTTAGCTCTTTCTTAGTGCGATGACATGGAGAGTGCGCACACAGAGACAAGGGAACATGTTGACACGACACCAGTCGCAAAATCTAAGTTAGCTTCCATCAGGATCCAATCACTCAATAAAAGAGCAGCACATAGACTGCAACCTTCTTGACAATTTTATAGCCATGCTGTTCATAGGCGTAGACTATGGGGGGTATCGGGGCTCGTGCCCCCCTGGCGAGATCCGGGGGGGGGGGGCACAGCCCTCCAGCCCTCTTTGGGCCATGATCCTCACCGAGACGCTGTTTAAATGCCATGTAACGAGCTACTAGTAGTGGCATGTAAACAAAATAATGCCCATGTTGCCTTTATTGACAAAATACATGGGAAATGGGATCGCAGCGTGCTTTCGTTAGCTTCAATCTCCAGTTCTAGCGAGAAGGTAACGCGGCATCTATCACTTTTACGTCCGCTTGGTCTGCTTCCACAGCAGCCTGCCATTTTGCAATGTCTCACCAGAAAAAAAAATAAAAAAGATAAATAAAACAATTGGAAGTTCATATAGAGGGCCTACTCGATCCACAGCTGTTCCAAAAGTCAGTTTAGCAGCGACTGCGACGGAGTTATCCAAACCGGAGTCGTGGAGTCACAACTAACGCGCCTAATGAAGCGATAAATGATTCAGTCGTCCGCGAAGAGCCACATGTTTGAGAAAATATTAGTTGGCAAGTCGTTAATAAAATTTAGAAAAAGTAATGGACCAAGAGCACTGCTGTTACAATGACAGGTGAAGAAGACATAGTACATACGCTGTAAAATGTACCCTCTAAAATAAACTACTGATAATTGCCATTGTAAAAAAAATTGTGCGGAAAAGTCCGTCCCCCCCCCCTTCCCCGGAGAATTTCTCAGCCTGCCTGTCCCCCGGGAAAATGGAAAGTCTACGCCGCTGATGCTGTTTATGGTTAGGGTTCCGCGCATTTTTCGTGTGCATCAACAAAAACTCGGGCCATTCTACACTCGCACCGCCCTCTCTTTGACGTTGTTTCAAGCTGCATGCTTGCCTAGTTTCCTTTCCTTCCGCTCTCCCGGGGTGGCAGTCCCGTCGCACATGTCTACTTTCCGCCGAATGGCAGTTCTTGTCGCCCCCCGCCCCCCCTCCCCCCCCCCCCCCCCCGTGTCTAGCTTCCTCCAACTTCTCGGGGCGGCGATAGTCCTCGACATGCGTGTGTGTAACTTTCGTCACGATGACCACCGATCAAGACAATAACTGTGTTTGTACCTTTGTTTGAAATTCTGTGTCACGTCTGCATCATGTGCTAAAAGGCTTCGCTTGTCATCCACCTTCACAGAGCGGAATGGCTTGTGATTTTTTTAGTGCGCAGCAAAGAAGCAATAAGATCAAAATATAGAAGCATAAGCATTACTTCAGAAAACCAAGCATATGTTGTTGTTTTTTTTTATTAGAAAAAAACGCTACTTTAAAGAATTTTACCACTATTTTATATCATCCACAGTGCGATCCACTTAAAACGACAATGAGGAAAACCGAAAAGTCAATCATTATAACCAATTATCGTTGTATCTGGACTAGAAATTGATCATTTCTAGTCCAGAAACTATAAAACTGATCGCTATAAGCGATACATCGTTATAGTAGAACCTCGTTATAGGAACCCCACATGTAGTAAAACCCCGGTCATAATAAAAAGAAGAGCCGGTACCGACTGAATTCCCATTTTCTCTATGGCTCAAAATTTTGATACAGTAAACCGTTGTTAGAGGCGGGGTTTGAGCCGCACGTCCGGGAGCTTCCTGGCTCGTGACGACGACCATTCCCCGAAGTGAAGAACCCAGGGGTCCAGTGGAGGTGGGAGAATTGGTAACGTAACGAACGGTTTAATTACATGGTTGCGATACAGTCGTCAAATCCGAGAGAACCCCTGAGCAGCCTCGCGCTCCGCCTTATATAGGGGTCCGTTTTCTCCCTCACTCCCCGCCAGGGCAGCAAGTGCGCAGCAGCAACCCGCCGTCAAGTGCGTCGTAGCAAGGTCCGGCGCGTCGTAGCCAGAAGTGCGTCGTAGCCAAAGTTCTCCGCAGTTAGGCCAGGCCTCTCTCCCCTTCCGGAGCGCACCAAGCCGCACGCACGCACACACGTCCCGTTGACGTCACGGGCGCGTTGAGACCTGTCTCCGCAGGCGCAGACACGTAGGCGACGGTTCCGTACTCGTCGGGACTCGTTTCGCGTAGGCCCCGTCCAGCAGGCGACGTTCCCGGACAGATCATGACTCGTTTCCGCAGCGTTGAAACTCGGAAGAAGGTCGCCGAAGGTTCCATTCTTAACAGCCCCTCCGGGGCCAGGGAAACCTCGAAAGGCCGGTGGTACAATCGCTGGCCTGAAGAGGTGGGCTTGGAGTAGGCCTTGAGAAGACGCTGCAAGCACCCAACAAACTCCCAAACCTCTCACAACGGAGGCATCAGCGGAAACGTCCCCCACAACACCACGCCACACAGCAGTCAAACGCTCGGAATTCGCCAGAGACCCGCCAGACTGGATTACGGATTACAAAAATTTGCAAAAAAACTGCAAATTGACCCGCTGTCGCCAAAACAAAACTCATTTCTCCAAAGAGGTCACTATGAACAAAATACAAAAGGCAAAAACTATTCGCAATTTGTGAGGTCCTTTTGGGGTTTTAACGAAATGCCCCCACTTTGATCCTCATTCCCGTGGATGACGAAGACCTCTGAGATCATCCCTACCGTTTTCTGTGATATCAGAAAAATCTGCTCAACCCATCGGCATTGCCGTTAAATTTGCCTTTCCTGTTTCTTACGCTGAAGTCATAGTGATCGATTTTCACGTGATTTCTAGACGTGAAGATGCGGTCCTTATAGCGCCGATAAAACAATCCGCCTTTTTCATGCCCCGTCACATTGGTCCTAGCAATCTCCTGAGCTGTACCGCGAAACCCTGACACACTAGGGTCGCTCTTCTGCTCGACTGTCAAAGACACTCTGTCTACTCGCAGCAGACGATCAAAATTACGTGACGTCGGAGCTACGAGAGATCTTTTAATGATCCCGTTTTCCTCCGCCTTTTTCGCCGGCGCGTTGGGACGGCGTACGCTTTCTAGTGCTACGAGGTCAGGCTGTTCTACAACCTGGTCCCCCTCATCTCGTTTCTCTGCCTCCAACTCTGGGAGTGCTTGCTCCCCGTCAGCTGCCTCTGGCTCTGGATCACTCGTTAACAAAGGGGCGAGCTGACGCGATTTGGACCTCGTACACGACTGAACTAGTCCTTCTCCCAGTTGTTGACCCTTTTCGCGCAGCAGGAAATCTGACCGGTTAGAAAACAAATAGGGATACTCCAACGGAACTGTTTGCGAGACAGCCGCCTCTGTCACCAGCTCTCCGAACGGGCCAGTTATCCTTACTGTCGCCATAGGCAGACAGTCACTGTGCTTTTCGAGCAGCTGCTTGATCCAAACTACCTTTCCAGTAAAATCGGATGTCGTTACATACGACGGATGAACAACGTCCATCGTCGCTGCACTGTCCCGAAGCACCCTGCACGGCTTTCCGTTTACCTGGAGCTCGTGAAGATAGGGACGAAGGAGCTCCAGGTCCTCGTCACTACCGGTCACGGTCGAGAACACAACCCGCGGTTTCTTACATCTGGCCGCTGTGTGTCCCGGCTCCTGACAGTTGTAGCACAGGAACGGCTTCCTAGCCTCGAACTGCCCTGTTTGGCTTTTCCGCGCCTCGTCTCCGTTCGAGTGTTCTGCGCTCTTTTCTGGGACCTTTTGTCCTGCTTCGAGCTTCTCGGGCCCGTTTTCTCGCGAGCCGTTTCCCTGTCGGAAGGTCTTGCGCTGATCGCTCCGGCCGGGTTCGCTTTCCTCTCCGCTCAGCTTTCTACGCGTTGCGTACTCCTCGGCTAGCTCAGCGGCCCTTTCGACAGAGTCGACTCCTACCCTGTCCTGCACCCAGAGCTTGACTGCCTGCGGAATGCTACGAAAGAACTGTTCGAGGCACACACTCGACTACCTTGTCTCGGCTTTCGTACACTTCCTCGCTCTTCAACCATTCTATCAAATTGGTTTTAAGCCCGTAAGCGAATTCCGAGTAGCCCTCGCTGCTCTTTTTGGATGCGTTTCTAAACCTTTGACGGAACGCCTCGGCAGAAAGGCGGTACCGTTTCAAAAGGCTGGACTTCACCTTGTCGTAGTCGTCCGCGTCTCCAGCACTAAGGCGCGCGACAACCTCTGCAGCCTCACAGGGCAACAAAGTCAAAAGCCGTTGCGGCCACGTTTCTGGGGCGAAGCTCAACTTCTCACATGTCCTCTCAAAGTTCACTAAGAACAGGCCCACGTCTTCCCCAACTTTAAACGGCTGCATGAGCTTCTTCATTTGATACGACTCGGTCTCACTTGCTCGCACCGGAGTCCCAACTCTACTGTTCTGCGAGTTTAATCGCTGTTGTTCCATCTCTAACTCTAACCTTTTTAGCGCTGCTCGTTCCTCTCTCGCTGCAGTCTGCTCCCGTTCCTCTCTCGCCGCAGCCTGCTCCCGCTCTCGTTCCGCTCTCGCCGCAGTCTGTTCTCGTTCCTCTCTCGCTGCAGCCTGCTCTCGTTCTCGTTCTCGTTCTCTCTCGCTGCAGCCTGCTCCCGCTCTCGTTCCTCTCTCGCTGCAGCCTGCTCCTGCTCCTCTCTCGCTCTTAGCGTTCAGAAGCAGTTCCCACGCAATTTTAATTTCCTCTACTTCTGCGCTCTCTGAAATCGCTTTACTGATCTCAGATTTCTTCATCTTTTGCTCCACCTCCACACCCAATTCTTCACATAAACAGAATAAATCTGTTCTCAGTAACCTCATTAGATCCATGATTGCTGCTCTTTAGCTTTGGCTTTGTTCTAAAACTTGTCGCGAGGTTGTACCTAAACCTAGCGCACGAGTCAAACACTAAGGATTCCCAGCAGTTCAAAATTAATTACCCATAATCTGAAGCCTGGCGAATCTCAAAGCAAAGTCCAAACGCTCACCCGCAGATGTAGCACGATGTCGCATGGTCCGATCCTAACCGCTGCCAACCAGTTGTTAGAGGCGGGGTTTGAGCCGCACGTCCGGGAGCTTCCTGGCTCGTGACGACGACCATTCCCCGAAGTGAAGAACCCAGGGGTCCAGTGGAGGTGGGAGAATTGGTAACGTAACGAACGGTTTAATTACATGGTTGCGATACAGTCGTCAAATCCGAGAGAACTCCTGAGCAGCCTCGCGCTCCGCCTTATATAGGGGTCCGTTTTCTCCCTCACTCCCCGCCAGGGCAGCAAGTGCGCAGCAGCAACCCGCCGTCAAGTGCGTCGTAGCAAGGTCCGCCGCGTCGTAGCCAGAAGTGCGTCGTAGCGCAAAGCATGCTCTCCCCTGAGCGCGCCAGCTCTACGAGCCAGGTCCCGTTGCCGTCTCTCCCTTCCGGAGCGCACCAAGCCGCACGCACGCACACACGTCCCGTTGACGTCACGGGCGCGTTGAGACCTGTCTCCGCAGGCGCAGACACGTAGGCGACGGTTCCGTACTCGTCGGGACTCGTTTCGCGTAGGCCCCGTCCAGCAGGCGACGTTCCCGGACAGATCATGACTCGTTTCCGCAGCGTTGAAACTCGGAAGAAGGTCGCCGAAGGTTCCATTCTTAACACCGTCAAAACTCGAATACCTCTTATAGTAAAACATGGCAGTACCGGTGAGGTGTTATATCCTTGCAACAGCATACTTTCTCAGTGAGATCGGTGCAGAGCGGCTTCTCGAAACTCTAAAAGTGCGCATTAACTACCAAAGTGCTTGAGGCTACAGCACTACGTTATACACTGACTGCTTTCTGAAGGAGTGTCGGCGGTGTGCGGTCGCTCGCGATTGTTTCGGTTCTCGAGGGCCCGCGATCGTCTGCCACGTCAAAACAATAGGCCCAACGAAACCGAAAAGGTGCCGCTTTTTTGGGTGTATTCGAGACTGAACTGCGCATCACGACTGATCCGCATCGTGAATGAACTACGCTCCTTCAAAAAGCTGGTAACGACTGGACCAAAAAGCAAATTGCAGATGAATTCGGCGTTTCTGTGGCAAGAGTCTTGGCCTTGGTGGAAAATGGGAAGTGTATTGGAAACATCATCGCCAATGGAAACTGCAAAACGCTCCAAAGCTCCACAAGCAAGAATGTTGGCACAGCATTGCTTCGTTGATTTGGACAAGCATGCTCTGCAAACGTACCAGTCAACGGACTTGTTACAAGAGAAAAGACTTCGAGGCATCGAACGGATGGTCTAACGTTTCAAGGAAGGGAACTGCGTAGGTCTTCGTTGTAAGTTGGGCAACAAAGGCGCCGTTTCTGACGTGACCGTTGAATAAGGGACCAACAAGTGCTGCCCAGAGGAAGAACCTGAACCCACTTGGAGAACATAATAGTATTTCACGACAGGGACGAAGAGTAGGAACGAGTGAAACACAATGCGCTATTGTGTTGTCTCGTTCCTACTCTTCGTCCCTGTTGTGAAGTGCTATTATATTCTCCAAGTTTCAGTACCAACTCGCCCAAGAATCCGCATTACTGAACCCACCCCGACAAGACGTGAACTCTTGTTGGCTTTGGACAGTCAGGGGGCTCTAAATGCTGACAGGCAACACTATGTCCAGACAGCCTCAAGAGCTTCCTTGTGAAGTACAAAGCACCTACAAAACAAACTGATGTAGTCGTGTTCTTTACTGCAACTAAGTGGTATTTTTAAGGTGTGTGTTTTTGGGCTAATAAACATCTTGTTCATTTTCACTATTTTTTTATAACTGAAATAACAGATCTTTTACAGTGCTCCCAGCATAGTAAAACTCTGGATATAGTAAAATTACTGCTTGGTCCTGAGAGGTTTACTATAAATGGGTTCTACTGCATGTGCTATCGCTATAGGTGGACTGCATTGTACTCCGAATCAAGTTGCAAAGAATAACCGTCTGGCCTCCCACCCAATAATTGAAACCCAATTTGGTGAAACACGCCTACCGTTTACCCGCATCCTACCCTTCCATTGTAGGCTTTTCTGCTCGTCTATCATTGCTAATTTTTCTGTAGAAAACTGCACCGCTTTGGCAAAACGGTTGGCCACACGAGGTAGCTAGTAAAGACGCAGTCAAACAGCTTCTTCAAGCAAAGGCGTGACAACTTCTCAACACGGACAGCACTCCTTGCTGCAGTGATAATGATGCGCAATGCGGAGAGCAAGTCGTCTGCTTCTTGCGCGGAGGAGGAGCAGACGAACTTGCGCTTTTACACGAGCCCTCAGACCATTATTAGCCACGCCGGAAGCAGGGAGTATGGTTCCTGCGCCGCACAAACTTGCCTTGAAGCTGTGGCGGTTCCACGGAGACACCGAAAGAATGTGTGCCGCCGACGCGAACGCGTCTTCTTCCTGGGACCAGGGCGGAGACAGCGCCCCCTCCCGTCCGGCGATGGAGGCGCGGCGGTCGCCCTGGCACGCGTCGGACGTCGCCGCCGGCGGGATCTTGGCACCACGCTCTCGCCACGTCTGCACAAGCTGCCGCTCCTTCTCGCAGAGCCCGTGCAGCTCCGTGATCTTGTCCTGGAGCAACCGCTGCCAGAGAAAGGGAGAGACCGTTATGCGACGCGCATGAAAACTTTGTGGGCTGTGTCAGAAAAAGTTAACCGTGCCTTTCTCGCAGCAAAGATTGACTAGCATTGCTGAACGCCCAGCCTCCGCCTGAATGTAACGCTAGCATTTGGGATCTGAGGCTGAAGTTTCAGAACCTTCCGTTGTCCGGCTAAAAAGTTATAAACAATTGATGGATATTTTCAGCGAGTAAATTTCCGGTAGCAGAAGCAATCCGTATCCACCTATTTGCGAGTTTCATTGGCCACCATTTGTGATTAAAAATTTCTAAAAAACCAGTTATAGCTTTTTGATTGAATAATGATCGGTCCTAAAACTTTGGAGTCGTGTATGGACAACTATTGCTATGTTCGGGCGGAGCCAACGCATTCAGCAATGCAGTTTAGTTTTGTGGTGAGAAAAAAACTATCTTTTTCCTACCAATCATTTAATTTTTTTTTTTTTACACAAGTTAGAGTGCAGGTTAATGTCACGAGGCAATGGGACCAATAAGAAAGCCTCATAAATTAATGCCAATAGACTTCATCACACAGTAAAACGTCACCGCTGCACTGAGAACAATTTGCATGTCACTCGTAGAACAGCACCACAATTCACACTAGATACACACAGTAGAAAACAGCCTTAGATTTCTCTGGCTGTAATTTGTACTGGCACGTTTGGGGGAAGAAGACCACGCAAAAAAACATTTCTGCAAAAAAAGTTTATTTTTGAAAATGCCATATTTACATCCCCCAACATCTAGAGAGTATTCACAGAAAGTTTAATTTGTTTATGCAGCATAGTTATATTTTTATAAATTCTTTTCGGTACACCGATGCTAAAGAAAAGGTAGAGGTTCGAGCACTTTGAAAGCGTTTTTCTCAGCTCTGCTTTTTGGCACCAAATCCCACCTTAATAAAACTATTGTTTCAGTATGAAGCTATTGACTCTTAATATTTGTAGCTTATATGCCAATATTTTATGGAGCCAGTTACTATGAACTTAAATTTTGCATTTTCACATTCCTTTATTATAAAAAATTATAATTTGCAAAACTTGGCAAATGTAAAAAGAAAATTTCATAATTATTTTTATTTGTAAATAGCATAATTTCTTAAATTTCTTTTCAAAGCAACCGGCAACAGTTAATCCAGTATGCATTCCACCAGGAAAATATGTGGTTAATAACAAAATTTGTCAACGATAGATTCATTGAGCAGATTCCCATGTTCCGGGGTACAGTACCCCATAAAATTGGTTCACAGGGCTGAAACTTGGCATGCCCTCCTTCTATATGGCTACAAACACCACCAGCAAATATTTCCCCGATTGAGAGAGCGGTTCAAAAGTTGACATTCCCAGAGAGTGTCCCCCTCAAATTTCCTTTTCCTTACCCACTAAAAAAAACAAAAAACATCTACTATTGTTGCAGTAAAATGCATTCTCTCACGAGAAGTACACTTAAGTTAGAATGCCTCCACAATCTATAATCACCACAAAGAGCCTCCTAGGGTGGCACCTGTGTGAAGAGGTAGATCTGTGAGTAGAACTTAACCTTCCAGGGCCCGGGAAATTGCAGGGGTGAGTGAGCAGAAGCCACAAAATTTTTGTGCTCACAATTAGAGCCCTGCGCAGATAACAGTTCGATCATCCGCATCCGATCCGCATCCGCAGACTTCGTATCTGCATTACACCCACATCCGCAATGTTCTTAAATAATTGTCTGCATCCGCAGACTTTGTATCCGTTGTATCCGCATCCGAATCATATAATTTGGAACCACATTGGACTCTCGATCCATGC
The DNA here is from genome assembly GCA_037355805.1 of Ixodes ricinus. Classification (NCBI taxonomy): domain Eukaryota; kingdom Metazoa; phylum Arthropoda; class Arachnida; order Ixodida; family Ixodidae; genus Ixodes; species Ixodes ricinus. The sequence continues at coordinate 26,908 of JAZHYW010029612.1, forward strand.
ATTCATTTTACATAATAAAATCATGCATGAATAAAAATTAGGAAAAGCATATTGATGATATCTTATAAGCCGTCTGCCTACCTTTCTACAAAGAACTCTTTGTGCAAGAACACGGTGAAAGTCATTTTATCGTATTCTGTTTTATCGTATTTATATGATAAGCTATCAGCCTTCCAGGGACATTTGAGATCGCTGGAAAGGTGCTCGCAGTTATGAGATCGTCTCGGGAGTCCATGGCACTGACACTCTGTCCAGTAGAAGTGCTTAAAAGAAACGAAATTTATTTTCCTTTTTGCTTTGTAAAACCCACTTCAAGCGGGCGCATATTTTATAAACATGAAAATTGGGAAAGGACAGAATAATGACATTGTGTCATTTTATTTAGCACGAAGAATAGAAAAAAGTGGGAGAGGAGAGGTACTCACTCGCCACAGCAAAATACTTGTGTATGTGGTAAGGTGCGAGTACACCACTGGGAAAAGATCCCAATATTCAATAATGGCAACACCTCCTATCGGTTTCAGTTTTAAACACCATCCCTTAACTGCATGCTCGGAACCATATACTTAAGAACAACTCGGTGATAATTGTCGAGAAAAAGAAAATGCACACACGTGCAACATTTCACTCGTCGAGGTTGCTGTGTAGAAGAAACAGAATATTGTCACCATGGACGGATTCAGACTGTTTCGCCTCTCTTAAATTAATACCCGCTAATAAGAAGTCTCTCTCCATTGATGCACTTGATGCTACTGGGGTGGCAAGCGCGAACTGCGCTACAAGGATGAGGTGCGGAAACTCATGCTGGCGCAAGTTCCACCACTCCAGAGGATCGAATTCAGTCTCCTTGATCTACTTGTAGGCGAAGAAGCCACTTGCAGGCTTCTACATTCTCGTGGCTTGTACGGGTTGGGTTTTCTTTGCACAAAGAATGTTTTGCGCTCTTTCCTTGCCAAACAAGAACACGCTTCCCGGGACGACTGATAGTTCTGCGTTCTTTACTTTTTCTAGGGACAGTATTTTTGGCGAGATAGACCGTTCTAAACCTATCTTTGGTGAGAATCAAGCTTTTTTGACGTAAAGAACAATTTTCTCCCCGATCGGCACCTTTTATCTCAGAGAGTAGTTTGCCCCCGCAATACATTCAATGATGCACTTCATAGTGTCGCTCACTTATTCACTCTATAGACTGTACGGTTGCATACTTTTATGGGCCGCCTCGGCAAAAATGAATCTGGACCCGCAGATATCCGCATCTAATCTGCATCCGCAGCCCCTGCTATCCGCATCCGATCCGCAATCCGCCAAATCTGATTCATTTTTATCCGAATCCACCAGTTTACTGCAGATATCCGTGGATAATCCGCAGATATGCAGGGCTCTACTCATAATAGACCCCTTCCAAAAGGTGCGCCTTCAGTGGCAGCTCCTAAGCCGCCATATTTTGGGCAAGCACTCCAATTCTATTCGACACGATTGCTGCATCAGCGCTCGGCGCAAACTTGCGATCACAGAGCGATGCCCATTGGATTAGATTTAGTGGAGTCCCCCAAGCAGCACAGATTTGGCCAATTATTGGCCAATGGCTGGAACTGGTCCTTTGGCCAGTGGCCAGAGAGTGGCCAGTAATTGACTGATGACTGGCCTTTCTCTGGCCATTGGCCACTGGCCATCAGCCATCGGCCAAGCATTGGCCAATGGATGGCCACTCTTTGGCCATTGGCCAAAAGACCATTGCCAGCCATTGGCCAATGCTTGGCCAAATTCCGTGCTGCTTGGGCCCCTTGTAACAGGTGACCACTCGCCGGAAGTTCTGGCCATGGCGGCCACTAGTGTTGCTCGACGGGCTTTTGGAAGGGGCCCACTCGAGGTAATAGGTGCGGACGAGGAATCGCTCACCTGTAGCCGGAGGTACTTGATGTGCAGCTCGACCTTGTGAACGCAGTCCTCGAAGAGCACCACCATCCTCATGGTGGTCTCGCAGCCCTGGATGAAACGCACCAGGGTCTTGTGGTCCACGTGCTCCATGTCGTGGCCGTTGATCGACAGGATCACGTCCCCTGCGCCGGTAATGCGACACCGTCGCATCCAACTCGCGTGCCACCAAGCTCTACTCGCCTAGCACAAAGCTCGACTCGCGTACCAGTCTCGTGCAGTGCTCTTTGAATTTTCCTAGTCTATGTGCGCTGTTTTCGTTGTCGTTCTAAAATACTTCATTGAGTGATTCCGCCTGTATCATTCTCTCAGCCGAAGGTGCAACGAAATGATGGTGCGTTACAGCTGAAATGCTGGGCTAACCCCCCCCCTACACTGTTACTCAATGCTGGTACCACCACCAAAAATGGTGGACAGCCGCATCTGCTATCACTATGCATGCGCGCACGTAACTTCAGAAAGGGCACCTTGAACAAATAATGCAGATTATGAAGTGTTTCCCATAGCAACATTGTAATCCAGGGCATTAAGAGAGAAAGCGAGGCTGCTAAAATAAATTCGAACGACAGCAAAATGAGGATGTGTCTTAGAGGTGTGGGTCACTCACCAGGGCGCATACCCGCCCGGAACGCCGGACCGTCGTACTCCACGTAGTCCACGTAGGTGATGAGCTCTATCTCTCCGTCCCGCTTGTGGTGGATACCGTACGTCTGCAAATGACATTCGTTTTCTCTTTTTGTAACACGGGGCATTTGCAAAAGTGAACTACCGTAACACCCCAAGAGATAGCCCACCTGAAAGCGAGAGCAAATCGGGTGAAAATGGGGAGTGGGCGATCTTTCGGTGTGCAATCCAGAAACATTTTTTTCAATTGCTATTTTTGTATTTTGTCACCTGCCAAACTTGTTTTCACATTGAGGGAAAATAAAGCGCAGACAACTGCCCTTTCCGAGTCAGCATATGTTTGCTTATCTCCCGTTGTAGCTAACTAACCCCCTTTCGGCCGAGGTCACCATTGGTCAGGGCACTGCAATTACTAGAAATAAACTATCTTACTGCGTTTGAAGAGGAAAAAAAAGTGCAAACCTTGTCAAAATTAGGGGTGTGTTATTTTTCAGGATATTAGGGCATGTTCCTTTTGCGCTGTTTAAATAAGCTATGCATTGCAGAGATCCAGGTCTCGAGCTAAATGCAACACTACTGGTTGGGATAATATGCCAAAGTAGCAGTTTCCAAAAAGTTTTAAACCAAGATGTATTCGAAAGAGTGCCGTAAAATACTAAAGGACAGCGCCCACCAAAATTGGGAGATGATTTTGGAAAACTGAGGCATGGCGGCATGTTAGGTCCATAATAAAAAAAAGGCGCATGATACAGGCAGCTTTGCACCGAGGTGTTTGGTGAAGCAGCCGACGAGGAAGTGCACTTCTGTTAGGTACTAGGTACGTGGGCTCCGAAATCTGAGGTAGGCACTTGATATGTCCTATGCTTAGCTTTCAAACACTTCAAAGTAGCAGAAGGTAGTGGGTGCCTATTGTGACCTCCGCACATGTTTGGTATCTTACAGCAGATACTAATCTCTAAAATCAGGGCTCTCCAAACCCCGTTTGCGAAATCTTCAGACCGCGGTCTTTCCAATAGGCCCAACCCGCGGCTTTGCTTCCAGCAGATACGAAACTACCGGCGTAAAAAGAAGTGTGCACAGAGAAAGTGTGCAACAACGTGCTCCAAGTGCGCAAATGAAGATACCAGAAAGAATGACCGAGACTGCGTCGTAATGCGGGTCCTCTCGCCATATATTTCTTATTTAACATTGTCATTATCAGTCACCTTTGTTAGTCCTGTGCTCTGTGTCTGTGTAGCTATGTTAAAATTCCTTTGCGTAGTTTACTTTTGCGCCAAAAGAAAACCCTATAAACTTTTTCTTTTTTGGGGGGGGGGGGACACCCTGTACACTGTGCTTAGCGTCTCGTCACAACTATTGCACATTTTCAGCATTAGTTTTATCATTTTCATTAGTCTTTTGCACTGCACAAATGTGCCAAAGTTCCCATGCGCTATGATTTAAGCATAGTGAGTTTTCTTGGTCACAATTGCATAATGTCAAAATTAGCTAAATAAGTGAAATATATGTATTCATCCACCTTAGGGTATCTTTAATACTTACTTTTAAGATTTATTTTCGTGTTTGAATGCTTATCTAGGTTTATATATTTAGTTTTTCCTAGTTTTTAATTACTCCTTTTTTTTCCCTGCCCTCGAAACTGCGACAGAGTCTCTAATCTGGCCCCATGGCCAAGACGTTTGGAGACACCTGTCTTACTTATATTTTGCACTTTATTTTTCTTTTACTCACTTCAAGGCTAGAACATATTGTTAATCCTTTGTAGCACGCTCACCCAGTGTATATTTTCGCCCATTCCTTAACCCGCACCCGCTACATAATCCTAATGGGTGTGGCATGCTCTCGAGTATAAATAAATTAACTAAATAAAAACACGCAACTCTTACAAGAATATTTTATAATTTCAACCCCCCCCCCCCCCCAGCTTCTTTTAGAAAATGTAAAACTAACTGAATTCAACTGGACAGAGCTTGTAGGCACTGGAAACTTCAAATTGGAGGCCACAGCAGCCAAGTTACTACAGGTGACATCCCATAGCTGCTCATGCTGTAACAAAGTCTCGCCGAGAAACGTTGGCCCGATGCCTGCAGCGCGCCTTCAACTGGCACGTTTACCGCATCTTCACGAGCGTTCTCTCGATTCCGGCTCAATGACGTCGTGCAAGTGTCGTGCTGTTGGGACACCACGAAGATGGCGACGTTTGCATCCGCTCCTGTTTTTTGCCAGAACTTCGACGACCGACCGCCAGGGTCGCGACATCTGACAGCACGACACGCCGGCTCCGACGACGTTCATTTGTCGCCGCTTCGGGGCCACTTCCGATGTATGGGGCGCGGAGTGCTGCCAACCTTCAGGATTTTTCCCTGGATCTAGGGATTTCCGTCATCAATTAGGGGCAAAGGGAAATTTGTTCAAATCTAGGGATTGTTTTTTAATGGGTTTCAGAGGGCCTTAGAGACGCATTCCTTCCCTTGCAGTGCAGCGGGAAAAAGACTTCTTTGTATATTGTCGGGTTTAGAGATAATCTCCACTGGTAACCAACAGCGATTTTGGGGGGCCACACAAGGCCAGAGTAACAAAATTTAATTATGTAAAAAGGTTGTAACGAAGCATATTTAGCCTTTAAATGGCCACCCAACTACAGGAATCTATTCTTAAGCTTCTCCATAACAATAATCTCAATATTGACGCAAATTAACACATTTTCTTAAAATCTAGGGAAATCTAGGGAATTATTTTCATAACAATCGGGGAAGAAACGATTGCAAAGGTTGGCAGCACTGCGACACGCCCGTCGAAGACGCAGTCCTGGGGGTCTATGTTCGACAAATGTTTTTTTTTCTCCTAAAAAGAAACCGAAGTGACGATATCACACCTGATTGGTTAGAGGCTCAAAGGACAAAAGTTCCCTCTTTCGTCATTTGAGCCTGTAACCAATCTGATGCGATATCGTCATTTCCGTCACTTTTTAGGAGAAACAAAACACTTGTCGAACATAGCCCCCAGGCGCCGTTACATAGGGGGCGGAGAACCACACCTGGAGTGTGAAGCCAAAAGAGCCCTTGCGACGCTCGACTATGATGGTGCGTCTCCGGCGGTCCTCTTCCGGCCCGGTCACGATGACTCTGTCGTTTTTCACCCTTTCCAGAATGTGGTGCTGCAAAAAGAGCAAAGCTTTAGGACATCACGTCCAGACCACGGGTCTACCTGTGGTTATCTGGAAGTTGTAAAACATTGTTCTGTTTAAGTATTTGCTTTCGATGGGTTTTCCTGGTTCGGTGCCTCGATTCCAGCTGTTGACACGGGTGTAATGAACGCAACCGACAGTTGCAATACCAAGCACACTTCCACCAGATGTCGCACTGAGCACAGTTTGTTGCGACAAGAATGGAACTCGGTTAACTGGCCCATTTATAATTGCACTGTCCACATCAATCTTTTTCTTTTTTCTTACAGTTTGTTGGCAATTTGGGATGCGTGTGCACTGAGTGACTCTAAACATGAACCGTGCTCACTGAAGGGGTGAGCGATGTTAAAGTACTGCAGAAACTCGCCGATGCTCAGATATTTACTGAATTGCATAAAGAGAAAGCCATAAGAAAAAAATGAGCATTATGACTCACAACGACTGACACTCAAGATAAAAAGAGCCATAGAATGTCAGCTCCCTCAAAGGCTAGATATGCCGACTGTGCGCAATGTGAACTTGCAATGTGTTGGAGGAACAACCCTTTCGTCGAATGTTGAAACGAAAATTTGAGCAAGGACTGCTGATTCCACATTGACTGCAGAAAGGGCAGATAAAGCAGACGACATACAATTTAGAACTGGATGCATGGATGGCAGTATCCTAGGTGACAACAAAACGCACTTCACAATGTTGTGTGAAAAGTGTGACTAATTCATTTCTGACACCACAAAAAAAAATATCTAGGACAAAACACATGAAGAGACTAATGCAGTGATATAACTGAGGCATAAAAAATCCATAAAAATAACACAAACTGCTACCACACAAATACCTGGGGCAATTGCAATTAGTAAGACAATAAAAGAGACAAAAATAAAAAAAGCAGGAAAGAAGTTCTTTGCAGCTTCCTGGAAAACAGGGCAATAAAAGTATGTTGGATGGTACTTAAGCTCAGCTGCTTCCAATGACAACAACAAGCAGTCCATCCTCAAGGGTCTTCGCCAAAACAACACACGCAAGAAAGGTTCAGTTGGGTCAACGAACCTCAATAACCGAAGCAATGAAGTTACGAAACATGAAAAAGACTGTGCTAGCAATGCAATACCTTGCCCTGACATTTACTAGAAAAGAGTGGAGAGCTTGCCATTTGATGCACAAACCCATTTTGCTCAAGATACCCTTCTTCAAGCGTGTGACCACTCAACTTTCCTTCAACCGCTCAGCAATTTTTTCAAATTGTGGTCGCTCACAAGACGAGAACAGCAAGCTGTCTTTTTCAGGTGCCTGGCCTCCAGTCTGCGCTTGTTGCCTTTTGCCATGCATGCCTCAAACCTGAAAAGCGCTATAAGCCCTCTGTATAAACTCTATAAGTGCTGTTGTAACCGCCACTGCCCTGCTACACCAACCAGCTGTTTTAGAGCACTTGCGGAAAACGAAGTCAAAAGTAGACACAAACAATCTGCAGCTGTTAGTCACACAGGTCAATGTTTCAACTGGCAATTCCACAACAGCCTGTTACGAGTGCATAAGAGGTTCTGACAACCCCACCTCTCACCAATCATTTCCGTTCTAAAAGCTACAACAGAGTGTATCGCTTAGAAAGAAAATAATACACAGACCACAATGCAGCTCGGTCGTGTGAATGTCTGTCTTTCCCCATTTTGCTTGCAAGGCAACTTTGGGGCAGGGAGCGATTTTGTGCAATGTTGATATAACAAGGAGGAATTTTGTGCAATGTTGATATATTTTATAGAGGATTGCCTCTTGTTTGTGTGGGATTGCCCCAAAATTGCCAAAACTGTTTGCATGTGTATTAATGTAAGGCATATGTATAATTTTTTAAATGTGCATAATTTGAAGCATGTAAATGTGTGATGCATATGTATTTTATGCTTCGTGCTTTACCGGGAAGGCCTTTGAGCTGTTGGTAAGCACGCGAAAATAAACATTGACTTGAACTGAAAGGCTGAAAGCCCACCATCAACACTGCTGATGCAGTGGAACGTACGCTGATGTGCCGCGGCAACTGTGACATTTAAATTTTAGCGTCCCACACCAACCTGCACGAATGAAACGTGGAAGAGCGCCAATGTCTTTCCCCGCTAGCTGCATCGTGCAAGCCTTTCCATTTGTCATTGTGCAATTGCTTCTTTTTGTGTCGTTTTTACCTTTCCCCTTATCATTCAGTCCCCACCCCTGCAATCTACAGTTTGGCAAGTGCTTTATCAGTACCAGAAGTGTTGCAGTGCCACGTGGAAAGCCCCAACAATAAGAAAATTCAAGTGCCCAGTTATAGTGTTTCGTGTTTTCGATAAATACCGATAAATAACCCCGAAGTGGTTTTCTTGGCCCGATTTAAAAACATACAAAAGACGAGGACAGAGTAAGAAAACACATACAACAGGCAAGCACTTGTCCGTCGTACGTGTTTATTTTTACTCTGTCCTCGTCCTTTGTATGTTTTTAAATCGGGATGAATACTACCAACTAGCCTAACTTTCCACCCTTCTGGTTTTCTCGGAATCGGGCAAAACAGGAAAAACCCGAATTGTAGCTGCTCTAGAATAGAAAAACCCCGGGTTTGGGTAAAAAAATTTATCTGCAGCATTTTTTTTTTTTTTGAACCTGAACATAACCTAAGCTAACAGTCCTTTTGCCCTGTATCCTTGTGTTCTCAAAACAGGGATGACATTTTTTAAGTATTTGGGTAATGGTTGTAGGTCTCGTGAACCCTGGAAGAAAAGAAGGACACTGGAGAAAGGGGGGGGGGCATTTGGGGTTACAAATTTATGCGGACCGCGAAGTTTGTCTGCTTCTTTTGCAGGGGTTGTGGTTACGTCAAAACGCCGAGGCTCTGTTTGGCTCTGATTGAAGGATGGTGGCTAGACCTCAAGGTAGCTTGCTTTAAGGTCTACCCACAATCTTTCAATCAGAGCCAATCGAGCTTCAGCGTTCTGACGTCACAATACCTGCAAAAGAAGCAGATGAACTTGCGCTTTGCTGTAGATACGTAGCTGGCTCCCCCAATAGCTACGGGTCAGGAAAACAAGAGTCAGCCATATAACTACTAGGACATAGATTTTTCTAAAGTTTTAATTATGAAGGAAATCGCCAGTGTTTATTTGCTTTTAAATATCGGTGTAATTCCGTGATATGTTTTGGACACATGCTAAAAACTGTGATTGTCGGTGAAAAACTGAGAGGGGAAACTTTCAGCAAATGAAGTGCTCGCTAAAAAAAATTTCCAGGATTTTTTTAATTTTTTTTAAACTAATGTATGCTTATCAACATTCATCTGTTTCAACCGAATTTTTTTCTTTTTTTAACGGATGTTTATTGGTGTTTTTTCAGTTACAACCGGAAAGTCTACATCACTGAACGACCTATTGCCCGAACAAGGCTCGAACTGTCCCAATAATCCTGACACGATTCCATTCACGACCATTTTGTGTTTGAAAACGCACTGCAGCGCGCACACAAACACGCAACCTGATAGGCAGCGCCAAGGTAATCGTGCTCGCACGCTCGACGCGTAAAAACCCGAAGTCCGTCGACCGGGCAGCGAGCAAAACGCGGCGGAATGTCATTTCGCCAGGAACACACCGAGCGAGCAGCGCACGCTCGTCGTACGGTAAACGATCAGTGAGCACATCGGCCTTGCGGTTTTGAAACGACGCCCCCCGTTCGACACTGCTATCAGCGCCGGTGATAACACTCCCGTCTTGTCGCAACCATTGCAAACCCTTTCGCTCGCCGAGCAGGAAAAAAAAAATCTCCGGACTCCAACTGAGCAAATTAAATTATAGACCACGATTTTCAAGGTTGAAAAACGAATCGACGATTAACGTATCCCAAGCCGGCACTAAACGTTCCCCGTGAAGATCCGTGCAAATTGGGGCTGGGGCGCAGTTAGAAATGTAGTAGAAATACATTCAAAGTTGATCAAATAATCCAGCATTTTTGTGTGAGTTACCGCTGCTTTAATTAGTCTGTTTTCACCCGTTCTATTTTACGGGTTACCACGGTTTTACGAGCGTTGTATCAATTTCGAAACGCGACAAAAAAATTCGTCAACGTTTGGGTTCGAACAAAGGCTAAATGATCCTGGGGATGTCGCGTTACGGTAATTGATCGAGCTTGGATTATGAGTTGTCCCCTCCGTATCGATTTTTGTGACGCTCTAAAGCCTGTGATATACCTGTCTAAAAACCACGAATATTCAAGCACTGAAATAAGGGATGAAATATGAATGAAATCAGAGGGTGGCTGGCAAAAAAATTTGCCTTAACTTGGAGATTTCAAGAACAGTTTACAAACCGTGGTTCGCGGGACAGGCGAGACCTGTCACGACGTCCGCCAAGCCAACGAGGAACAAAGCCGCATGTTTTGGCAGGAGTGAGCCAGCCGATGCTTGGACGGTGGCGGCGGCGGCAATTACCGCGTCGCGGTACCGTAGCGGCCTTAGAGTGAGCGTTGTAATTGTGTAATTGAGCAGCGGGCGGAAACGCAGTTTTCGGTCCGTACCTGCGATGTCTCCAGAAGCTTACAAGGACGCTGTGCGCGTGATGGTGGTGCCGTCGGTGGTGGTGCCGCTTGCCGTGCTTTTTGTTGGCCTTCGGCGACGACATCCTGTTGCCTGTAAGCATAGTGCTCACCGGAGAACGCTGCAAGACCCTTTACCGCCCGTTTAACGGTGTCTCCATGGTTCCATCACGCTAAACACACGTCCACCACGGAAAGACGACTCTTCTCGCTCCGAGCCGTCCGAGTTCGCCGATTGGATTTGTTGTTGTGAGCTGGGAGCGCACGACGCACCACTTGGCGGAAGACATAACTAACCACACTTAACAAAAAAACACAAAAACAATATTTCTAGTTCTGTTTAAGATAATATCTAGTTTTGTTTCTATGAGAACTTAAAATAAAAATTAACATAAAAATAAAATTTAGAAAAATTAAGCCTCATACGTTTTAAATAAAGATGTATGTAACCAACATGTACCGTTACCAAGTTCAATAATTAATTAAGATTAACTGTTGGACTAGTTGGTTAAACCAGTTAAACATCATAATTAAGTAAGCGCTTGTCCTGTTCATTCTTTGTTCTGTCCTTGTCCTTCGCGCTTTTGTAATTATGATCAATAATTAAGTTTGCAGCACTAACTAGAGGGCGCTAAACGCCCTTACATTTCAGACGAGTATGTTTGTCAGTATCTACTTGTTTATCTCATGTTTTTGTTTTGTTTTGTGAGCACGACGTACGACCACTGCAGTGAGCACGACGATGTAATCAAGTGGTCGTGGTTGTGAACGTGGTAGGTGGAATCCGTGGAGCTGTATCATTCAACTGTGTCATGATGTCCGAAGATCCCGGGAAAACAGCGACGGTCGGGCAGCATCGATGCCCCGTGTGCGACAAGGTGTTTGCGAATCGGCACAACGTCGTGCGACACGCACAGAGCGTGCACTCGATCGTCCTGAAGAACTTGAAGAAGGCGACATTCAAGTGCGACCAGTGCCACCGTCCCGCCTACGGTCACCGACACCGGCTCCTCAAACACCTAACCTACGTGCACGGGTTCGCGCCCAGGTACGAAGAACTCAGGTTCCGGTCCCGAGACGGTGAGTTCCCGACGGACTTCCCGCCAAATGTTCATCATAACGACACCTGCTATGACAAAATAATCCCTGGAGAAGGGGAACAAGAGTGACAAAGGACAAACACAAATCTCCCAACACAGCTAGGTGACTAGTGCGCGACCGAAATAATCCGCCTGGTCCGGGTATCGAACCCGGGACCTCTCTATTATAGGTGGAGCGCTCTACCAACTGAGCTTAAAGCACGAAATATTATTCAGTGCTTTAACTGAGCTAACCAGAGGTTAGACGTCAGTAGAGCAAACGGGTTTTATCAGCCGCCACCAGTCTAACACCAACAAGGGTGAAGCTTGCAATTTAAGGTTATGATTATAATGCTATTAAATTGTTGTTTGGAGATTTGCGTTTGTCATTTGTTCCTCTTGTTCCCCTTCTCCAGGGATTATTTTCGTCATTCTTGTCCAGCTCGCTTGCACCTTTGCATTTGAATTGCATTATAATCACACCTGCTATGTTTGTGCGGAGGACGACGTTTTAACTCGTATCTCGCAGGATATATAGATTGCTATCAAAGCTGCGCTTGTGGCTTTTAAAAAGCACTTTTGAGAGTCTTCACCCGTGCCTATGAGATAGTGTGGGAGAGCACCGAGAAACTGTGCAAGAAATATTAAATGAGAAGATTGGGGCTTTGTTTTTTCCAAGTCCGGGCACGACTGATGTTTTCTCATATATCCGCTAAAAGATTGTTCTGACTAGAGATAATCTTTACAGTGAAGAAACCCGTACGTTCCGTTCTCTAGTCAGCTCAGTAATTATTTAATTCAGACTCAATTCTGGCTCTTGGCAATGTTTCGGCATAATGGTTCAAACTCCGATACCGCGACGTGAATCTGGCAGAACTTCTCGTTCGTATCATACTGTTGGAAGTCATTACTTGGACACTTCCCCGGGTAAGGAAAGCCCATGGCTCCAGTCCAAATGCAAGAAACTCTGCTTCGTGGTGATATCCCCAACTGCCCTACTAGTGATAGTTACAAAATTGCACAGGGTAAGCAAATTAGCGAAAGAAAGAAAAATGTGGTACTGAAAAAACAATTTTTCTTTTAGCAATATTTATGCCATAGGACGTAATTTAGTCGGAGTCACAACTTCTCCACATTCGAAACTCCCGCTTTTCAACGCGCGCGGAGTGGCTATTATACGTCACTCCGTGACGTACAGCAGCCACTACGTGACGTATAATACCAACTTTGTGGCGCGCGATTTAAAACGGATCGAAATAGCTGCAAACTAAATCAGTCTCGCACAATAAATATTGTTGTAAAAAATTGTTTTTTGTGGAATAATTGTTTTGTGACATGCTTGTTCCAATTAGGATGTTTAGAAATACTTTTTTCCTTTGCAGTTACCTTTAACTTAGGCTAGGTGGCGCAAGCCACCGCCCGATATAAGGGTACAGCTGTTGATATCCATCCATCCATGTGCTGCACGACTGTTACCGTGCAGCCGAGGCTCCTTCTAAAGCAAAGTGCTCGTGCTTCTAGCCTCCCCTACAATTCATCTTAGGATAAAACAGAGTGTAGCATGTAGTTAGGTGCAAGAGGCATGGATGCATTTTCGCTTACTGCAGATTTCCAGAAGTCTGTGGAAGCACCGCAACCACAGACAGTCCAACTTCATGTTGCTTCATTTGCTTAGTTTCGTTCTTGATCTCATTCAGAATTCCTTGCCTGGAAAGACGAAGAGGAATACAGAGAGAAGGTCCACTTCGTGACACCCTCCAGCCACAAGGAAATATTTGGCGGACGCCTCAAGCGCTATTACAACTGCCACCGCTCTGGCATGTTCGTCGCCAAAGGCGAGCGCAAGCGCAAGCTCAAATCCCAAGGAAGCTGCAAGGTTGGCACCCACTGCATGGCAACCATGACCGCCATCGAGACGAAGGAAACCGGCATTGTGTCCGTTGTTTACCAGAAGGAACACTACGGCCACACCATCGACCTTGGCCACGTACGGCTGACAAAGCTGGAGAGGCAGGTCGTAACGGATCAGTTGCTCCAGGGGACCTCGACTGCAGAAGTCCTCTGCAACATCCGGTGTTCCATGAAGCGCCAGCTGTCCAAGATCCACCTGATAACCAGGAAGGACTTGGAGAACATCTCCAGGGTCAACCTCGGGTGCACGCTAAAGCAGATCAACGAGCGGGTGAGAGCAGGCCTCGTCCCGAGACCCATCAAGACAGAAGCTCCGGACGATTCGGTGGATGCGGAGTTCCTCGACGACGTTCCTCGAGACGACAGTCTGGAGGATGATTGTCTTGTAGAGTGCGAGGACATGGAGATGGTTCTTAACAGCGTCGCAAGCCTGAGCAGTGCCCAGAGCAGCGCGAAGCAGAGGCTCTTCGATGCCATCAGGGAGCTCTGCGATAAGGTGGGCTCGTACTGCGGGGACGACGACCGGTTGGTTCAAGTGGAACAGGAAGTGAGGTGTTTCAGCCAGCTGCTGGACTCTAGACCCATGGAGGAGGTTCTTGCAGAGTGCGATCCTTCCCAGGAGGTTGTCAACAGTGAGACATTTGTCCGGGAAGAGACGAGGAGGCAGAGGCATGACCACGGGTACTCAAAGACCGCGTGTTAGTGGAACTGCAAAGATGGTCTAAAGGCAACTTGTCGTCTGCTATTGTCAACGTGTAGTTGCGACGACAAACCCTTGTTTACTTGTGGATGCTGCGCCTCTAACGATTTCTAGTTAATTAAAGAATTTGAAGAGGGTAATACTGCGTTTATAAAACTGAGAAATAAGTGAATACCATAGTACCCCAAAAGATGGGCCACCCTGGTTTCGGGCATGCTTTTCCGTTTGTGGAAAGAAAACCCCAGAAGGTAACACTGGCCAGGTGACTCCTGCAATAGTGGGCAGCATTTTTTATTACTGTCATCTTGATATATTTGCCGTGTCTTTTGGGGCCTCACGTTAGCACCATTTGGAACCACTTGAAGACAATGTTCAGCCAACCAAGATTGCTTTGTTACTAGTTCTGTTGGCAGAGAGCACTTTGCACCCAGAGAACATGAAAAGAACAGCAGCTGAACATACGTTAAATCCTGCATGAAGAGGGCAACAAACAATCAAAGTGACAACATTGCAAGTTAGGTTTGGTGATACAATGACTTTATTAGTATATTTGCGTAAAGTGCACCTTTCTTCAGGTTCAAGAGAGAGAAAAGCGACATCTTAAAACCTGCTCAAAACAACAATTAATGAACAAGACGCTTGAATGGCATGAAAAAGAATATGCGGGTCTTGGTAATCTGACTAGAATGTTTTATACACTTCTTAAAAAGTGGTATATTGTAGGAGAGGCATAAAAAAGGGGTTTGTCTAGAGTTAGACATTTTTCTTCATATACAGCATAGAAAAAGCCAAGTACACAGTCTGACCTTGGCAAAAGTTGTGAGCAAGCTGAACCAAATTTAGCCTGTATGTAGGCTACAGCATCGCCTTAAAATCCCAGTTTGACAGACTTGCTATATTGAGCGTTCCGTCTGGCATCACCAAAAGCCGCATTGCCTAGCTGGTAAAAACAGTCTTTCAAATTGCAAAACAATGATAGAAAGCAAGGCATCGGTACAGGCACTTTTCAGATAATTGAAGAAATTTCATAAAATTCACATACGGGGGTTCACAAGGCATCTATGCTACCACAGGATACACAAACTAGATTATCCAGCAAATTGTCACAAAAAAGTGACGGCTATCTTCATTTAATGTGTTGACATAAAACACTATAAATTTGGATTTGCGGATGGGAAGTTTGGAGTTTCCTTACAAACAGACATGTACGTAATGCGTCACTAGTAACAAGTTACTTCTACCTAGTTATTTTTTCGGTAACGAGTAATGTATTTAGTTACCTTTTTTAGAAAAGAAACGAGTAACATAGTTCGTTACTTTTAAGGCCAAGTAACGAATGATGGTATTTCATTACTTTTGCAGGAGTAATGTGCACAACGTTTAAACAGCCTTCGTTTTAACCCTAACCTGAGTATGCGTCTGTTGCGACAAAGGCAGATGGGCAACCCAAAAACAACTAAACAGTATGACAGTATAGCAACATTCATTGCTGAACACGTCAGTCGAACTCTACAGCTGGGAATGTCCTTCACCCAGTGAAAACATCAAGGT
The DNA here is from genome assembly GCA_037355805.1 of Ixodes ricinus. NCBI lineage: Eukaryota > Metazoa > Arthropoda > Arachnida > Ixodida > Ixodidae > Ixodes > Ixodes ricinus. The sequence continues at coordinate 42,440 of JAZHYW010029612.1, forward strand.
TTGTTGGTTGAACCTTCTGGAATCGTGTACAGACCAAATGTAAACACAAAGCTTGCCAACACGGGAAGGCACAATACCCATTGTCGACTTCGAACTTTAAAAGCAGAGAGAATAAAAGAAAGGGGGAATCCCAGATTTACCAGCTGTTCCTGAAGCACAACACTGCCGTTCCTTTAAGCGCGTCAGTAGAATGACTTTTCAGCGTCTCCGGAGTTGTATTCTCAGTGAAGCGGGTAGAACATAACTGATGAAAACGTTGAGAGGCAGCTAATGCTTAAGTGCAACGACTACTGAAAAGAAAACAATAACCCACAAAACAAAAGCAGTTGTGTGTTTGGTCGTCAAAGTAACGAGAAAAGTAACTTGCTACTTTTGAGGTAAAGTAACTGCATTCCTTTTGAGAATTGGTAACGAGCAACTGCTTAGTTACTTTTTAGAGTAACGGTATTTAGTTACTTGTTTGGGTAATGTGTACATGTCTGCTTACAAGTCACACATCTTGTGCAAACTTTTCTCGAACTGCCGTCCCGACGGCGTTACCTTAGAGCCTTCCAGGATGTCGACAAATGGCATGCAATATAATATTTCCACCAACAAATCAACACAAATATTGTGTGTCAAATTCATACATCTAAAATCGACATGCAGTCACAACTGTATTTCAGTATCCCTGCTGGCAGCTTCGATTATAAAATTATAAAGCACCCCATTGTGCTTCGTAACATATTGACTGAACGAAATGCTTCAGCGTAAAAACAACATAAAGCTTCTTTACACCATTGAACACAGAATCCTTTGGTAGTCTGTTCTTCCCCTCTATATTTAGATGACTTTACGATCGAGCAAGTTAGCGGAACGCCATTTTCAACCACACTAGATGGTGTATGAGGTCCATCAAGCCTGTTCTGTTCGTACTCCCACTTGTGTGTTTGAGTTTTACAGCTTTATCTACATTCTACAATATCTCTATGCTCCCCAACAGCTATGTTTATCGTCACTCAAGGCAGTAAGGAATGAATGTCAGCTCATGGAACACATAACTATACCTATTACTAACAGGCAGGAAAGATTGCCTCGAACTAAGTGCAAAAACATTATTGTACTTATTTTTACAAGTGCGCATCATAAGAGACTGGTGTTACATTGTGAAACAAGCCTCTCTTTGTATAGGTACAGAGTGCAATACAGCCAGTCTCGAACAAGCGGTCAACAGTTTAATATAGCTTTTTTCAGGGCAAAAAAAAGTAAATTGAAGTGTGACAGAGCAATTAGCCACCAACTTAAGCAGTAAAATTTGGCGTTTGATGATATATCCCTAACAAAAACGTCACTCTTGTAATGTTTATACTTTCAACAACTGTACACCTTTAAGCTGTCGAAATGTAGATTGTGCAAGGTACTGATACCCATTGGTATTAGCTTGTACTAGGGTGTCTTCATGTCTGCTTTGGACATGAAGGCACCCTAGCTTGTACGAGCAGCATTTCTTAAGGGACAATACTGACAAATAATTACTTAAAATCATTAAAAAAGGAAGAAAGCTTCTAAATTTCCTTTGCATATGGGAGGGATGCAATGGTACATCTACACATGTGCAGGAGAGCAGGTACAATTTAGGCGAGACAACAGCATCTGGAACGTTGGCTAGCGCATCTCGTCGCTTGTGGGCTCAGCGGCGGCGTCTGCTTCCGCCGACTCTTCGTCGTCTGCTGGCACCAGCGAGTGGTTACTGGTGCTACTGCTGCTGGTGCTGCCTCGCGTGCGCCGCTTCTCTTTCGCCTTTCTGAAAATTGCACAGGCAATAAAAATGTGTGAAGATGCCGCAATTCTCAAGCCTACAGCTTAGACGCGGGGGAGATCGGTTGTCGAATGTGTTAGCACAGCACGGCACGAGGAGGAAAAGCTCCCGGTGCAGAACCTCGAGAACTTGGGGTCAATCCTTCCCGCTCATTTCGATCTAGATGAGCATCCTGCCGGTGTGCGGTCGTGTACCAGTATTGTGTGATGCACGTTAAAGACCCCAGGCTAGCAGTCGTACTATCGAGGCCGGTTATAACGAAGTCGGTTATGACGAAATAGCGCTACAGCGAAGCGATCACGATTGCCCATTCCCTTTTGAACTTCATTATAACTGAACCCGGTTATAACGAAATAGCGAATATAGCGAAGTGATTTCCGATTCCTGTTGACTTCATTATCTCCGGTCTCGACAGTACTGCACTGGCTAAATTTCTCACCTACAGCTAAGGCACCAGATTACCACCGGGGTTGACTAACTTCCTACCGTCTAAACAACACAACCTACCCCCATGGGGTGTTAAGCACCCCAATTTTGTGCATTATCCTTAGCCGCATGTGTCTTCAGCTGAAGCACTATCGTAAAATCCCATATGAACACTCCTCGCTGGGAGATTGTCTGTCCCGTTTTTCGGTCTAAATATCTATACGTTAAAATTTCCAAAACATTGCCCACTCCTCAATTCCCATCGAAAATAATGTGATGTCCTACTCCAACCCCTACTCCAACCATGCAGTCTGCAGTATCGTAGCAGGTTTCCACGTGTCGTCAAGACTGAATGCCATCCTTCGCGTTAACGATTGCTGTTTCACCAGTACAATGCCTCGCACATACCATGTCCCATTTTGTTATTACTGTAGACCAGTGGTTCTCAAATTAGGGTCCGCGAAGGCATTCTAGGAGTCCGCAAAGCCCTGCCTCATCAGTCAAGCCCGGTGATAAGAGTTGTATTTTTGCAGATTCAGAAGAAACATACCAATTTTCGGGAGAGCTTTCTCATGTGTATGTCAGCCAGAGAAGTCTACTTCACACTAGCCCTTAGTTATATCCGTTTATTAAATCATTATCATAATTAACCCATACCTTTCCCTTCCCCTCACCACGAACGGGGTCTTTGATCATCTCCGCCAATCCACAAGGAGTCCAAAAACATAAATGTTTGAGAATCGCTGCATTAGACAACTATTTTTGCAGGCTCAATATTTCATAAATTTTGAGAAGTGCACGTTACGGGAATATTTCGCTGGCACAAAATCTCGTTATTTAGAGTGATACTCTCTATTTATTACCATAGGCCGAAATTTTCGCGTGATAAGTTTTTCGCAATATCTTCCCAAGTCGCGAAATTCGTTAGCAGAGCTAAGTTTGTAATCAAGGACCGGCTATCGCACAAGCCTCGCTGCCCACTGGAACATTCAAATAATCGGCCGATTGACACAATTCGTGCAATCGTCGCTTTCGCCGCAAGCGTAGCAGTTTCAGGTGGAATGAGGGAAAAGACTCACCGACAGGAAGTCACCAGGTCCGAGCAGGCGGGATCCAGCCGTACCCTGCTGCCGTGGCCAGACAAACCCAGCCTGGACAGCGCATGACCAAACTCTGCGCCGATTTGCTGCAGCTGTGTTAAACCCAAGTGAAAGCCCTGGGTTCGAAAAAAAAAGAAATCGCCTGGCTTTAAACATTTTGCCAAACGCGATGGAGGAGCGATAGCACTTGACGGGGTTTTTAACGAGCAGCACTTGCCATCGGAAAGACACGCAACGTGACGTGTGGCAAAGGAATTACGGATGTATAAAGGGCTTCTCTTCTTCTTCATCCATGCACCTCTTCGGGGGCGTTTCGTCGTTTTCTCTGAAATGCCGCTGCCCGTACGATCTGACTGAGAAATGCCACTGCACCTACTAGATATTTTTAGTATAGTCGCTGACAACGGCAGGACGTGTCCTTCGAACGCCCAGGCTTCAGCACGCACTCCGCGTCTTCCTCCATGCTTTCGCTGTGCATGCACGCTCCATATGCTCAAGACGCCAAGGCGTTGTCGAAGGTGGAATGTCTGCGCCGGAGGCGCCGACTGAAGCTCCTCCCTACAGTTCTCGCCTTATTAGTAACTCTAGTGTGCAGTTCCTATGTTACTATGTAGCCTCCAGGGGAGGGAAAGGGGTGCTGGCACACCGCTTACACCCCCTCCCCCCGATGCGCGCGGTGCAACGCCGCTGGTTGCACGTGCTACGACGTCAAATCAACAGCTTAGGTCCATTGCCGACACTCTCTTAGGTCCATTGCCGACGCTCTCGATCGCCTCGCAGTGGTGTGGCCAACACCGACGTGAGCGAGCAAGGTCCCTGCCGGGAGGTTCTCATGTAAAGCTGTCGCCTTAAAATGTTTTGGGAGCCTGGTGTCCTCTTGCAAAAACAAATGTCCCGGAAAGTTGAGAGCAACCCACCGCATACATCCCGTGATCGCACCCGGAGAGAGAACACTCGAGGGTGTAGCTGAGCTGGATCCCCAGCTGCCTCCAGGCCGTCACCCGAGCTGTCGATTCTTTGCTGCGCTCGACGTCGAAACAGCACTGGTCGAACACAAACGCCGGCGATGCTTGGTGCAAAAGCGTCGGAAACGCCTGCGGCAGTGTGCATACCTCATTAGCCTCGAAGTACCGTGCGTCCCCCAAACAGGATAAATATTTTTTTCGCCACAAAACTAAACTATGCATCGCCGTATGCTTAGTCTCCGCTCAGATGCAGTTGGCAGTTCAGACCAGATCAGGCTTAAGAGCTTGCTGTTATCTGCCTCAAAAGTTATAAGCAGCGCTTGTGTCGTCCAGTCTTTCTTTGTCCTTGTCAGTCGCGTTGTTTATATTATGAATACGTACCAACTAGCCCAACTATCCGTTCTGTTAAAAATTTTAAGAAACTTTGAGTGGGAAAATGGGGCTCATTCCCAGGAGCTGATGCCACTCGCCCCCAGGCATTCATGGGTTTGGTTGACTACCATTTTCCTACCGGAAATTTCCAAAAATCGAGTTTTGAAGAGCGATAACTTTACGGGCGACACTTTGCAGAGATTTCGGCTTCGTCTCCCGTCGTCACCACGCCCGAAGAACAGAAAAACCCTTCTCTCCCCTCTTGCCGCGAGAAGAGGGAAGTCGGGGACATCCCGTCGGCCGTGCCTCGCGAGGAAAGCAGAGGCCAGCCCAGGCGTCCCGCCAATACCTGCGCGTCACAGGGAGAATGTCCATGTCGTCTGCCTCAAAAGGGTTCTTTTCAAACATTCCTCGCGTTATGCGAAATCCCAATTTGGCAGTATCCAGTTGCTACGCGTAATGTCAGATGGTTTTAGAAACTTCCACCGCGCTTACCCACTTACTCCGCGGATCACTGGTGCCAGTCGTCGGTGGTATCCACGACGGCTATGAGAATTAACCACGTCGCACCTCCGTGCTCGGGTACGTGACGGCATTATTCCACCTGCATTCCGCGACCCTGCTACAGCCATCGCTTTCGTTTCTTCGCACACTGTGGGCAAAAAATATGACTTTTTGAGTTAGATAGCAGCAAGCTCTAAAAGTTAGGAAACTGTTTGCTTATGGTGTCAGCAGGCAATGAACCAACTAGCTCAGCTAAAGCCGTCTTTGACATCTCGTCTGGACTACCAGTGCTACATCTGGGTGAAGACTGAGCATATAATAATGCATAGTTTATTTTTGAAGTAAAAAAAAAAAAGAAGCTATAAATTGTTTTCAGGGATACCCTGTACAGAGCACCCTTCATTGCGACATGTAAAGGTTTGCTTTCTGTAGTTGTAAAACAGTTTAGCATTGAAGTTGGCACACAGGAAGGCTTTATTGCCACGGTCAGTAGAACGAATGTGACGATTAATTAAAGTGGCATGTCTTCCTTTTGAGCGGTGCAGATCGAATGATTTGGTCTAAGCGTCACTTTCCGCATGAAAGCACTTCTTATCGGAAGCATTGACTGACTCCCTGCGAGCCTTCTTGCTTCCCATTACTTGTGATAAAGTTTTTGCCTGATAAATAACTGCAAAAGGCGTGTAATAACGTCAAGCAATAAGAATGGTTGGCAGAGTGCCACTTGTTTCTCTATAGAAAGAAAACTTTCGATCAAGAAGGATCAACACTCGCCTCATATATTTGGTCATCTTCCTGAAGTTGATCCTGAGGGCACCACGACTTCGAAGGCGGGCAGCCGTAGAGAAAGACGTTGTATCGCCGGGAGTGGCCGTGGAAGTCAACCAGCAGCTGCCATAGCATCGCAGTACAGTGTTTCAGTAGGGCTTTTCACTAGTGTCCCAGTATAGCATTTCAGGAGTGTTACAGCTAGTTTCAGTGGCATCACAATAGTGTTTCAATAGATATAGTTCCAGTACTGTCGAGACCGGTTCTAAGGAAGTCAACGGGGATCGGAAATCATTTCGCTATATCCGCTATTACCGACTTCGGTTATAAGGAAGTGCAAAAGTGAGTGGAAATCGTGATCGCTTCGCTGTAGCCGCTATTTCGTTATAACCGACTTCGTTATAACCGGTCTCGACAGTAGTACCATGTCCCAGTGCCACATCAGAGTGCAATATCCAATTGCACCGTGTTAAGTGCAGTGCTTTTATACACTGTCTCAGTGTAATGCTCCAGTAGTACAGTGTCTCGCATCACCGTATAGAATACTACAGTAGACTCTCATTAATTCAAACTCCAGGCAGTCACAGATTTTAGTTTGAATTATCAGAAGTTTGAATTATCAGAAATTCATCTAAATATGATACTAGACAACATTATGATTTGTTACATGGATAGCTACAGATACAAAGCAGATGTTTGCCAGTTTCCTCTATATAGGCCTACTTATAAGCAATTACAGCCATAACACATCGGTAGAAAGAACTGTGGCATTAAGATTATTCATTCGGCAAAAAAGTTGTCAATTGTGGACTGTTTAGTCAGCACACGAGATCTCAAAAGAAAATTTTCAATACCAGCCAACGCAAGTAGCTCTTTACTGGACTCTTCCTTTGCAGACAGAAACTTCCGGAGCTGAGCGATGTGCTCAAAGGCCTCTGCGGCTGTGACAGTTGGTAGTGGGTCATCCCTTTCTTCATCGTCATCTTCACTCTCACTGCTGCACTGTGCTGGCATTACTTCCTGTACTATGTCCTCTAATGAGTCATCACGACAAATGCACACATCGTCGTCAAGACTAGCATATTCCGCCAGCTCGCCGTTCACATTATGTGCTTCAAGGCCAGAAAGCATGATGCCAGTGAGCTGTTCCTCATTCTCGATGTCGTCTTGGTCATCATTGCTAGTCCTGAAGCACATAATGTAAACGCAGTTTTCCGCTAATCTGTGCCCGCGTGAGCCCCGTTGAGTGCGCTTCTTTCCGAGCACCGGTGCACTGCGGAGAAGCAACACTCGCGAAAGCAAGCTCCGCGGGTATTGCTTCTCTGCGGTGCACCAGTGCTCGGAAAGAAGCGCACTCAACAGGGCCGCCAGAACAAAAAAGTATGAATTGAAGCGAAAACGCCGTTCAAATTAAGCGGCTTATAAATACAGTAAAAACATAGCGGGACAACCAAAATTTTCAAATCTGTTTGAATTAACAAAAAGTACGAAATATCCAAGTTTGAATTATCGCGAGCCTACTGTATACAAGAGTTCTGAAACAATGAAGGTGATTGTGAAGGAGTTTAATTAAATATATGTATTACCATTACCTTAATATATTTTACAGTTCTGAATGATTGACTGTGTGAAAAAGTATTTCTTGAGCAATGGCAATGAATGCTAATTATCAAACCACAATCTTACCATTACGTCCCCACAGCAGACAATGTTATACCAAAGGAGAAGTCTATTTGGAATCTTTTTTAGGAATACTTATTTAGTAAAATACAAACATGTCTCTAGCTCATTTATTAAGTTTACTCAAAAGCTAATTGAAAGACATTATAAGGGGGATATTTACAGTATGTCAAACAGAAAAAAACTACAAAGAAAACACAAATAAAATAGGTGGCACTCAATCTAAAAAAAAAAAAGTGCGCATGAGGAAGAATAAGATGCACAATAACAGTTGTGAGTTTAAGAATGCAAGTAAACTTCAAGTTTGGAAGACTAAAAACCAAAACTGCCTACAAGACAGACCAGGTTTGTTAAGCAAAACAAAACTACAAGGTAGTAAAGCCTAGACGCCCGCAGCAAACAAAGCGATACCTTAAACTCTCAACACTAGAAAGTGTTCCCGGTTCCTTCCCGTGTCCTGCAAATTAACCGTAGTGACAGCCGAGACATTACACATGCTGCTGCACTGACTACTTCCGTGCATTCGCACAAATCGCCGCTAAATTTAGCGAAAAATTCCTCCGCTAAATTTAGCAGGAAAATTTTACCCGCTAAATGCAGCGCGGCGCCGCGACCCTACAAAAGAAACTCACCGGGGGACCTGCTGAGAAATCTTGCCGATGACGGCCGTCACCGTAAAATTAGAGTGCCTGAACTTTCTGCCTACCAGAGGAGTGTGCGAGACGCTTGCCAGGTACCGAATCAGGGCCTTGGAGTGGAACACAGTCGGATGCATCAATGCATCAGGGTAGGACCACTGCCGGTTCAGGTCCTGGCCCTCCAGGGAGCACCGGTGACTGGAACACGGGCGTTTGCATCACCAAGCATGCACTAATCACGTGTACGCCACCCGTTCGAAGCTGAGCCGTAACTGAGAGCGTGATATGTCGTGAAGTAGATATCTGCTGCACGACCAAAAGAATACCAGTTGATGAGTACACTCCGCTTCACTTTAAGATGGACTGCGGCGGACGCTACAAGCCTTCCCAGCCAATCCAGTACTCTGAATGCTTCACGCGACTATACGCCCTGCGAGTCGCGCCCTTCCGAAGGTTGCGTTACATTCACGTGGCATCGGATTGACTCCGACGGCTCGTGGTGTTTGCCGCAGTCCAGCGTAATGCGTAACGGAGCGTAGCACGCAGTGAAGTCGTCACGTGACCCACCAGCCATTGATGACCCCGTCGGGATTCAGCATGGGGACGAGCTTGAAGACGAACGTCTGGCGCAGGCGTTGTGCCAACGGCTTGGAGCTTAGCAGGAAGTCCACCAGGCCTGCGTAATGCAAGCCATCGAAATGAGTTCTGGCATCTAAGTACTTTTGCCACATTTCCTCCGCTAACAGGAAAGCGAGAGTGATGATAACGACATTAGCATCTGCACAGTGCATATTAGCATGTTCTATCACGGGCCCTTTCATCGTCGTACATGGTCTCCAAAGAGGAAATAATCGAAAATATGCGGATGAATGAATTCTACTGGATCAAATTAATCAGTGTATGAAGCCGCTGACAAGAGACCAAATCTTTGGCAGAGCTGGGATTTGAACTCTGGGTCTCCCAATAGCCCGTCATTCAGTTGGATGAGAGAAACAAAGCGAATTAATAATTAATTACCGAGCGATATTTCAGCGGTGCACAAGTGGTCGTTCGCTCTGGGCATAAAATAGAACTTGACATGAAACAATAAATTTCTGTTTCATGACTTATGAATGTAAAGAGTTTATTCTGCACAGAAAAATAACTCAAATTAAAAAGATTATGATTCCTCAAAGTGGTCTTTTCGTCAATTCCGCATTAAGTGATTCTGCATTTCTTTTTCCTGATCAACACCACAAAGACGCCCATTCTATTGTGATCAAAATAAATTAGAATCGCAGAAACATGGCCACTCCAAACTTATGAGACACTTTGACAGCATCACCTTTCATGATCCATGAGGAGTTGGTTTCTCCAGGGTGAACCCGAGCACTCAGGAACACATGTGGCCTAGACACTGAATCAGAAAAGGAGTGTAAGAGATCAAGATGTTGTTACATGACCAATATTCCTCATGTGCTTAGCTTATCATCCACCTCACTGAGTAGTTTTTGATTCAGCCTACATCCTTGGCCTCACCATATATGCAAGCTCCAACGGAGCGAGTAATCTTTTTAGCAACGCTTCGTCAATGCCAGCTTTCAATACACAGAGAAATAAGTCACTTCAAAAGATGTTTGTGGACATGCTGACACTGAACTTCACCCAAAAAATTTGCTTTTTAAGAGCCTGGAACAAATTCATGCAAGTGTGTCTCGCAAGAAAAATGCAAGGAAAACCCTGAAATTGGGCATATATCAGGAACACAGTACAATGTGCTAATTCCCTACAATCTTCCTTGGCACACATCACAAAACATCATTTAACATGGCTGTAGGTCAGGCAATAGTTCGTTCCTTGCTTTCCGATAATGCAGCAAAACTAAACCATTCCGACAAAATGCAAGGTGTCTTCCATCACACGTGACATGACAGCAAAACAAATACACTCCAAATTCATTTCGATGTCAAGGTCATTTGTTCAATCTAAGCCACTGAGGGCCAGCCTCACCTTCCAGTGGCCTGGCTGTGAGCGTGAGCACGGGCACGGGGTTTCCCGACGTCGTCTTGCACAACTCCTGACGCTGGAAAAAGATGCTGCTGGCATCGTGGCTGTGCATCCAGCAGTGTAGATGGGCCTGAGAATGAAAGCACACTGGCTTTTACAATTACTGCAAACTGGCCAACATGGTCACGTGACGAGAGGCAGCCCACGAGAGGTCACGGTGTCAACAATATTGGATTGAGTAACACTAGGTGTCAAGTCACAGTATAACGTGACGTCAGCAGGGTGAAGATTAAAACTCGAGATGATTTAAATCCACCGATGTGACTATAATGACTTCCATCAAATGCTTTTACTCGAGGCAATCCCAAAGATGTTTTCTTTTCACCATTTGTTTATCATTTTATGATTTCCATGGGCACTTATTTTGTACTTGAAGCAGAGAATGTTCGAGCAATAAAATTTATGTCGGGCAGTCGTTTCTTGAAAACGCATGTAGTGACAAAAAATCTTTCTTAGCTTAAGTGATTTAAATCATAAACCTCAATTAAATCAAATTAATTTTATTTTTTTAAAAAGTTTCGACATTTTTCTGTTTTGGATGTCAGGCACATGACTAGGCTGAGCGATGTAGGTGACTTGACACCACGGTGTCTGAATGTCACTTACATCGATTTGCATATATACATCACGAATGTCACTTGTCCATATCCGCCTACATATCGCCAACGCATCCTGCACGCAGGACGTTTTGGGCGGTGGAGCAAACGGACGCCTCCGTCTTTTTACGGGCATCTCGTTCCCGGAACCTCTGCGTCCACCCTGGGCTTGGACTGCCGAAGGAGTGGTCCGCCCGAAGCGACGACCCACCTTGAGCAGGGAGAAGGTGTAGGGGAAGGCGCAGGCCAGGTAGCAGACGTCGCCACGGTGCGGGAAACGCAGGCAGAAGCTGAGCGTGTGGAAGGGCCCCTCGTGACCCCTCCGCACATACTGGTTGCGGAAGTAGCAGACGCGCTCCCCACCCGGGCGCCAGCCTCGCTCCGCGCAGGCAGGCGTCCCGCACCGAGTACAGAAGCGGGCACAGCCCTGCGTCCCCAGATCCCCGGCCCGCCCGCGTCACTCGTGCGGCGTTGGTACCGTACCTGGAACGCATCTTAGACCGACGTGTTTAGCGTCTTCGAAAAGGTTTTGAAGAGGCAACAGTTATGACACCGCAGAAGCTGGTAACTCGTAACGTCGACGTTCCAAAGTAGCGGCCCCACGTTCGTCGCAACGTTGGTCCGTCATGCGCCGCCATTGGGTAGTCCAGCCCACGGTACGTCGCCATATTGAGAACAACATGTGCATCTACTTGCCATATTTTTTTTTCCATCAACATATTTACCGCTTTTGGAGGCCACAAAACGGGGCTCATATTCTTTTCTATTTTTAATATTGAATGTGTGTCTTAGATAACCCATGACTTGGAATATATTTGGTACGCATAGTTCGAACGCCACGTGACCATGGAAGAGAGAGTGAGTACAACTGAAACCGGCCACATCTCGACCGGCTGTTTTCGGGCGGAAAGAAATAAAATTTCGAGCCGCAAATTGTGTTCTGGGTATAGTCAGGCTCTTATAGGTCACGTTGAAATAAAACTCGGCAAGCATAAATACCCCGTCAGTGTCCCTTTTATTGTGGAATTCTACCTCCAGTAACCGAAATGCCACAGCATCGCATCCATTCCCGCTTTACCGTCAACTTCTTCAGACTGGTTCGCACATTTGCGTTTGACATGACCGAGCAACTACTTGTGACTGCTTATGACTAGAGAACATACCGGTGCCAGCTATCGGGCAGCCCTGGAAGCGATCTGCTTACATTTCCCGAGCTAGACTGAAGGTTTGGCAGTACTTGAGAGATCAAATTTACACTACCTACGAGAAATGGTCGCTTATAACTAAGATTCCGCTGTTTTCGGAGTCTCTTTTTCGCTGAAAATGTGGGGTTCATGTGGGTTTATTTAGATTCCCAATTCTTCGAAATTCAGAGATTGATTTTACTGTCTCAAATTTTTCGGTATTAAAAATAGGAGTAAATAATATCCAGAAACAACCGACACTAAATTCATAAATCATAGCCCGGATCGAACAATACGTCTGCGGCTTCATATAACGGCTGTGCCCTTGCCACTGGCAATACTAACTGTCCCGCATGGGCGTCGGCAGGGGGTGCAAAGGGGCACTTTCCCCCCCCCTAAAACCAGAGTGCCTACACCCCCCCCCCCCCCCCCCTCCCTTCCCCAGCTCTCTCGGGTACGGGGGATCGAATGACGTCGCGCCATAGCTTTTCTAGCAAGCGGAGAAACCGAAAGCAATACTACAAAACAAAAATCCACGCACTTTTGTTTCCTTTGATCCTTCAGCCATAAACACAAAAAAGAATAAGGTCTCCCCTCGGTCAGTTGCAATCAAACGCTCCAGCTGGCAAAAACAACAAAAAAAACATTCAGCTTTTTAATTTTTATGAAGAAGGAAGACCAGCGGAGCTGTACTCGATACACTGTGTGCTTGTCCTTCGTCGTCGTCTGTTTTTCGCGCTGTTTCCTACGATGAATTCCCACCAACGCACCCAACTATCCATTCTTCTATTATAGCTGGAAAGGTTGCCACCATCTACGAGCGACGGCGGAAACCATACTGGTTGGGTGCTTGCCGCCGTCGCTTATAGATGGCGGTAGCTGTCCAGGTAGGTTTGTGTGGACATACACGGACACAATCCTGGGGAACCTAGCCCTTAACAGCTCCTCTGTAAAAAAACATAGGGAGGGGCATTCATTTTTGAGAACACCGCAGTCCTGTGTTGTGATGAATCGCAGGCATTCGGGTGAAAGTCAGCCAAATGCCCCAAAAACAGAGCGTCTTCTACACAGAGCGGGATTCTTCCAAAACCCAACAGAACAAATCGGCGTAGCTACTATACTCCGTTTCAGCTTACGGTGGACCGCAAAGGACGCTACAAGTCATACCAGCCAATCCAGCGCATGTGAACGTATCACGTGACCACGCGCATCGCGCTTCGCTGCGTCCATCTCAAAGGTGACGTGACGCTCATGCGGCATTGGATTGGCTCCGATGGCTCGTAGCGTCCTCCGCGGTCCATCGTAAGGAGAAACGGAGCATAGTTGGAGATTGTCCGCGCTCCACCTTCGCTCCGTGCACCTCGTAAAACCGACTGCGTAAGGAGTGGAGCGAGCGGGCCCCGGGGGAAGAGGGGGGGGGGTAGCTTTGGCATTTTGGGTGAGGTTTCGAACCCCCAAACCACCCCTGTCTACGCCACTGCTCACGCCAGTGCTCTGTTCTGCACATGTGCCTTTGGCGTTTTTCTTCTCCTTTGCCCGTAGCATGTTGCGGTCATGGGAAAGGAGAAGAGGGGGTCAAAATCGGGGCCAGGCGTCCTCTTTTGGACAATGCAGTTCTGCGAAACTCTGTTCGCACCATGTCAACAACGATACTCCCCGGGCCATAACTCACGCGGGAGAGGCGTGTCGGACCGTCCTCGTTGACACCATCGTGTTCACACGCGTGACACCGTCGAATATCTGTGACAGAGTGGCACACTTTGCTGTTGCTGGCTCTCTCTTCCTGGCCCAGTTGCTTGAAAGGGCCACATTCCGCACCCAATCCCACTTTTTTATACAACCGTGGGCTGATATGGGTCAGGAGTGAAAATGAACATCAGAAGCTTTTTAAACGGAAAGCTGACAGTGATAATGACAATCCATCTTGTGCAACGAAGAAGCACGTGACCTCAGAGCCGTGTCATGACCTGCAATCTATCGATGTACCTGCTGTCTCCGTCACTCCTGAGCATCCTCCGGCTTTAAAGAGCCAGCTGAATATTGGCTTTGCCCTCAACTCGACTCTCACAGGTATGTCAAACTCGTCTTTAACTGTGGGAGTATTCATGCAAAGCTGAGCTTGGTCAGATATATAACAACCAATATAAAGACCAGAGGGCTAAAATTTTACTCCAGTTCTGAAATGAGACAGAGCGAGCATGGCAAGCTAAGGAACCCACGTCGAGGAAATACGGAAAGTTACAATGGCAACTAACCCTCCGGCGGTAGCCCCGCCGTGCTAGCTTTCCAACACAGCTAACGCAGCTTTCAGATGTCTTCCACGGACCACAACCCGGGAAATGCTTCGAATTAATATTACGAGCGAAGACAATTTTGTGCAGAAAATTAGAGTTGTAAATTTGAACATAGGCCAACTTGGGGTAGCTTTTAAAAACTTGTATAAACGTCAAATATTGTTAATATGGAAATAAAAGGGTATTGTTCATTGCTGCGACAATTTATTATGTGTGCGCGTGACTTACGTGCACTGTCTTGCTATTTTATTGTCGTACGGTACATATATGATGCCAATACTTGTCTATAAAATCTTTGTGCTTTTTTATCTCTGAGATAATTATAAACTAAGTGGACTGTTTTGTTGTTTTGCCGCGTCATAGACTAAATTCCTTGTGTTTTTTTCACTGTGCCTGTACATATCTATAAAAAATATTTTTTCTTACGTTGAAATTACTGATGCATTGTACTTTTTAAAATAATTGTTTCATAAAAACTATGTGTATCTTGCAAGCTGTATTCAGCTCTTTCGTATTTTACTGTGGGACTCCCCCCCCCCCTTCCCCTTGAGCGCACACGCCCAAAAAGGGCTGTCAGTTTGCCCCCCCCTCAAGACAAAATCCTGCCGACGCCCATGCTGTCCCATGACAAGTTCGCAAAAAGTCGCTTCAATTAAAGTCGATACTTTGGAATAACTAAACACCCGGACATAGTCGCTGGACTTCGGCAATAAAGGCACAGCAACATCGTCGCAGAAGTCCAAACGCTGCGTTCCGTAGACTTCAGTCCGCAGCCTTGTAGGGCGAGTCTAGGGCCCCGATGGCCACGAGATGCACGCGCGCCAGTTCAATTCAGTTAATCCTCAAAAGCACTTCAATGAGGTGCATTACATGAGGGAAAGGGATCTAGTGCAAAAAATTGACATCAAAGGTAGGCGAATAACAGTTCGGTGAATTACCAGGGACGCACCTTCCATGTAGAGGCTGAAGCTGCGCTCGAAGTTGATGATGTTGAAAGTGTAGTCCACATCTTCGCACATGCCAGCCACTTCGAAGTAGAACCAGCGATGGTGGAAGTTGGTGCTCACGTCTGGGCTCATGATGAGGTCGTATTCAAAGTCTCCGACCTGGGAACAAAAGCACTCATGTCGGCCTTTACGTGAACTGGAGTGTTGATTAGTAACCACCACATGAGCACAAACAAAGTGACATCTTTCAAAGTACAGTGCATTTCATGGGCTGGTTTTTATAAAGTGTAACGAAAAGTTGCTATAAAAACATGATTACTTGGCCAGGTGGTTTTACAAAAAAAACATGTCGTTCCTCACAAGAAATTGACTGCCTGACACCTCAACTGCGCGAGAAGAGTGGTTCAGCTTAGCGATTACAGCCGTAATATATGCTTGTGTCGCAGCATAAAATTTGTCACCCCAATGCAGGGAAACTTCCATGATGTCAACTGGCCATGTAATCACTACAGGTCATATGATCATGTAATCACCTTAGATTACATGATCATGTAAGCTAGTCATGTGATTACATGACCACTATGTGTTACATGGTTTATTAGAGTGATGTGATCATGTCACCTGATCATGTCGTGTATCAATTAATCATGATGTCATGTGACATGATGTCATGTGACCCCACAACATGACACCATGATGTCATGACCTGCTAAATTTAGCTGAAAAAATAATTCTAAATATTTCAGACTTTACACGTTTGATCAAGGTGTCCTTTTAGGGCTATCACGTTGCACCCAATGCTTCTGCTGACAAAGAGCCAGGACTACAAACTGGGCTTCTTAAGGGGGGACACCACCTTAAAATTTCAATTTTCGAGAAAAAACTAGTTTTCCTATTTTTATGTATTGTGGTTCCACAACTAATAGTGTATACTCCTGCAAATTTTTATTGCAATATCTGAAGTATTTGTGGAGAAATAAAACATTTTCGGTCAGCCAACGATGCAAAATCACATGTTTTTAAAGTAGGAAACTTCTGTTTCCTATTTTCAAACTGCTGTAGCTTTGCACCGGTGTACCCTAGAATGATGATCATACTCTCGTTGGAAAGAGCATTTCTTCACAGTTTCAGTACATTAAATATCTTTGCTCGAGAGTACACTCAGTAAACTCTATTCGGGCAAGAACACCATAGAAGTCCAGCTTTCACATAGAAGAGGCTATGCATATAACCAAGAATCGGAAAACCCACCCTGATTGAACACAGAACTGACTAAAACCAGCATTCATTTATAGAAAGTCACGTGGGTTTGTCTGTTTTGTATTTCGATGATGCTTGCCCCGCCCATACTTGCTGATGTTGGTTCGTGTATTGCAAGCATACCCAATTCCTCACTCGTTTCACAATCAATGTCCACATGCCGACAACAAAAAGACACTCGAAGAAAGCGTTTTAAGCTCGGACTCACTCAGCAAAGCCATGCTGGAGATTGGGTGTAAGCAGAAGGCACCATCTAGGCTTTTGGTGCCTTTTAGTTGCCACCACCACCAGTAAAAGCAAATGTAGTGGTGTGGAAACTTTAAACAGGTTTTTCTCAGTTTCACTTTTTTGCAGCAACTTTCGTTTTAGGAAATCTATCATTTCAATGAATCACTAAATGTATTCTTTGCTGTGGATGTTCCTGAACTGAAATTTAATGAGGATGGGGACTAGATATTTATTTTCTATTCAAATAAAGTTCTTACTATTCCCAAAAAGTAGAGTTTTGATGAGGAGAAAATGCCCCATTATGTGGAATGCTTTTCAAATTGACATTTTGCATTAAAAAAAACACATTTGAAGGTAAAAAAATAGATAGCCCCTTTCATCATATGTTCTAGTTAAGGCTAAAGCTTAGAGATGCTCAATATTCTCCATCAATTTTATACGATACAAGCAACCTCGGGAGCTGCGTAAGCATGAAATGTATAGTGGTCAGTCTGTAACCGCTAAACAATCTTGAAAAAATTGACCGTATCTCTACATGGTGAATGAAGTTGATTGGGGCAAAGCTCTGGTGGTGCTTGTCTGCGTAGACGCTGCGCCGCAGCATGCCGAGCCTTTCGTTCGTTTTCATCCATGTCAGAAAGAGAATGTGTGGTATGGAACGTGGTTGTATACGCATTTGAGTATTTGACCGCAGCGCCTCTCGTTTATAAACGATGAGCCAATGCATGCAAAGTTTAACGCGATTATATACGCATTTGACTGCAGCGCCCTCTCCTGTATAGACGTTGAGCGGCTACATGCAACGTTTCATGCATGACATCCCCAGCTCTTGAGTTACTACGACATCTCAGAGCCCCCTACTTGTCCCGCAGTCGTGGCCGAGTGGTTAAGGCGATGGACTAGAAATTCATTGGGGTCTACCCGCACAGATTTGAATCCTGTCGACTGCGCAAACATTTTTTTTCATCATTTTGTTCGTAATTTTTTTTTTCATCTTTTTTTTTTTTTTTTTTCCTACACGAAGCGTGTGCTCACGTGCTAGTGAGCACGTGAACTCATGAGCACCGGGCTAGCCCCTAGGGAGCTTCGCCCCTAAAACAAGGCAACCAGTACCGGGGATTCAACCCCGGTCACCGGCGGGGAAGCCAAGTGCACTGCTGACTGAGCTACGGACACCGGCATACAGGAACGGGAGGAGCAGAAGCAGGTGGTGTGAGAAAGCGTGTGGAGCGGAGTGGGGGAAAGGGCAAGAAAGAGAAAAGCAGAAACAGGTGGTGTAGAAAAAGTGTGCAGAACAAAGAGGAGTGAAAAGGGTAGGAAAGGCTTTGTATCCGGGTGGTGCTGAAGGTAAGTGCACGCAGCATCTCAAAGAGAAAATGATGCAACGTAATCTATTTCCATACAAAACCCTGAACTAGGCACCACCTGAACTAAGGCTACCACGCACCCCAGGCACTGAAAGAGTAAGGGTCATCCTGCCCTAGGCACCTTTCGAACTAAGAACACCAGCCACCCTAAAGAAACTGCCACATTTAAACGCGCTTAACACGATGGCCAAACCCGCAGCCAATTTTTTACGACAGCTAGAGGTCTGAGGTCATGTTATGCTCGTTCCAGAGCTAACTGTTTGTGCGAAAATAAAGAAATAATAATAAAAACTACAAAGACACTTAAGACTGCTGACATATCGGAATGCGAAAGCATTCGTATATGTAGTGCATTCCTAAAGCTGCACGCCGCGCTGAGCTCGGCCGTACGGCCTCTCCAGGGTCTGCCCGGGCGGCTCTGCGGCCGCCCGCTCTGCAAAGCCCGGCCACCCTCTCCCTCTTACCGGCGACCGGGCCGCTGCACCATGGAGAGGGATTCTCTGTGGGGTGGCGTTCCTTGGAACTATGCCATGCGCCAACCAATGGGAGTTTATTTATCAATTTGCTGCTACAGACTACAGCCTTCGCTCCATCGGACAGCGGAATTGAGGTGCCGTTCGGCGCGGCTTCAAAAGCTGATAACGCCGGTTCGCTCCATGGGACAGTTAATGTTTTTGCATTAATAATATTACTTATTAACATATTATCCTTATTATTATTAATAACCACACCCAGGAGGCCCTCACCTGAATGGCCTTGCGGAGATTGCCGCTCTCGAAGCGTGATTCAAAGCGCAATGGCACGCAAACCCGGCCTAGGGCAGCTCGCGCCTCGTCATCGTTTCCCAGCGGCCTTTCCGGTGGCAGTTGGTGCGTTACTAACTCATCATAGTCGTACGCCACTCGGCTGGTGACGACCTTCATCCCCAGCTGGACCCCCACGTGCTCGAGCAACTTGGCCCTGCGGGCAGAAAGGACACATTGCTTATTGAGCAGAGTCTTTGAGCAGGGAGTTTGTGATTTCTGCTTTAAGAGCCGTCTCCGCAGGACACGATATGTGCTGCGCACAACAAAAAAAGTTGCTTCCGATATTCAAAAATCATGTCCACAGTTTCAGTGAGGACACGTGAAAAATGCTGCCGGGTGCGTGCAGCACGATTTTCGATGATGTGGCGTTACGTCGAGGTCATGTAGGTCACGTGACCGTGACATCATAATGCCCAGCTTACCTGCAATACATACTGTGTGTCTCCATCAGACGCGACCAAGGCATGCTTAGATTCACAGAGTGCACGAAGTTTCGTGTACGTGCATAACGCACGGGAGTGCACACCTGGCGTGCATGTTGTTGTCGGGGTTGAGGGGCTCCAGGTCGCCGCAGTGGTTGTGTCCCTTCAGCTCTGGGTACGCCAGCTTCACCAAGGGAACGACCCCCTGGGTGCTCTGCGCCACCCGCTGGTACTGTTCCTCCTGCCAACCCGCGGGTTCCGGGCCGTCCCTGGAAAAGATGGATGCTCTGCTCGTCAACATCCATAGTGGACCATGGTGAAAACGTGAGCTAGTTGGTAGATAATTTGAAAATAGACAAACAGCAGTAGAAAAAGAGTGGGTCAAGCAGATGAAATTGACAGGCAAAATGCTGACTTACGAACGTTACACGACCTGTATATCGGTCGAGCTTAATGTGTCGCTTTTCAGATGACACCCAGCCCTATAACACATTCTGCGTTAAAAACGCACACACTGACGTGAGAGACGATCGTGACAGCATTGCCAACAGATTACAGGGGACGTCGCAGAAGAATTTTAACGCAGATTTGTGTTTACGATTACAACCATCACTCGTCGGGAATCGAAACACCGACCTCTCGCTAAATAATCTAATACCCATCCTCTGCGCTGGCGGAGCAGCTTTGATTATCGTGGTCATAGTTGGCATAGGTACTCATGTTGCCGCAAATCTCCTCTAATAGTGGAAAGTACTCAAAACATGTTGCACATCATGCGTCTCCCTACAAGTGTTCGTAAGATTGAGCATTCAAATTTCTTTACGACATCTTCTCAATTACCACGTATAAACACAGTTCAAGTTCGTCCTGTGTCATCTTTGCATTTTCCCCGTAGTTCCAATACCCACTCTCGGAAATTTGTTCATCTCAAGATGCAAAGTGGGCATGTTTGTAAGCAAACTCTCAATTGCTCTGTTTGACAAGGAACTATCATGACACATAAACATGAACTTGTTTCATGTTTACGTGTCGACACACGTTTATGTGTTTCAAACATGTGGCGAAGTTTTGTCTTGGCCTTTCCAACAAAACATTTGTAAGCCGGCTTTTTGTGAAGACATAACATCGGCCAGTCTAAAGACAATTTAGCTTCAACTTACAAAGAATCGTCTGGAGACCGACTGGTCACCGTTCCACTTTCAGCCGATCCTTCTCGGATTTTAGACACCTCAGACAGCACACCCTGCGAGCAAGACACGCAACTCTCTGATTCAAACAATAAAGAATGACGTAGGAAAAACTGTTCCCGAGCAAACAAGAAAAATTGTGAACGAAATAGGCTCACCATACAGCCATTTTGCGGCTGCAGCTCTGGGAAGAACCTTGCATACTCTAAAAGATCTAGGTCAGTTTCATTTCCGGGCAGGACAGCATGTGCCTGCATGTCTTCTAGCTGCTGGGGAGAGACAAGATCCTTATAATGAATACCAGTATTTTTGCTATAATGAGCTTAGACTGTGTATAAACAAAGACGAAATGCTGATATAACCGCTTCAGAGAATCATATTATAAAGGTTCTGATGTAATGGTGATCTTACGATGTAAAAAGTGACTTTCGACACAACTCAAGATTCCACTGTATAACAAAACAATTGATAAACTAATCCAAGTGTCTAGTACTTCATTTCATCACAGCATCTACAACATGAGGTGCATGAAACGGGGCTCAACTGTACACACTCATTTCAGCCTAAATGCATCACTTATTGCTAGCGTTCTGTGTCTTCGGAGAAATACGAAAAACATTCACCAGGAAATTTTACTTCTACCGTAGAATACCGCGCATCCACCCATTCCACACTAAGTGCCCATTCCCAAATTTTTGTAAGATCTGAAAAATATGCACAGTACAATGATTGTAAAATTGATGACCGTACAAGTTCCCATCCCCCAATTTTTCGCGATCATCTCTAACTCTTGAGTGGGCACTTGACTGGTAATCTACGGTATTCGGATCTGAAGAACTCAGAGTTTGGAGGTCATAACAACAAAATAAAAAGCAAAAAATATGGTGTTTTAGAAATAAACTTTATAAGAGCACAAGGTCGATCAGTGGTCCCGAGGAGATGCAACTTCAATTTCCTTTGCAATCCCGAACCATTGAGAAAAGGGGTTTGCATTCACGTCAAGGTTCCCTCAAAACAACAGGTCATGGTACCTGGACTATTTATTTTATTTCTGAATTTTTCAGATATAAGAATACAGTCAAATAAACCTCTGAATTTCAAAGAAATGGGAATCTAACAAAAATAAACTCCGAGAAACACCGTCCGAATTTCATGAAAAATGAACTCTGGAAAGACAGAACCTTACTTACAGTTAAAACTAACTAGCTCCGATTTCATCACAGGACCAGTAGCATAACAAATTCCATGGTACCTACAAAAAGTTTGTTCTACGGGTGTAGATCTCCAGAGCCTGACACGCAAAACTGAAAATCGCAGGACGCACACAAGGTTTAGGGAACAAAATGGCATAAACACCAATTTCTTGTTAATCTGTGGTTACCTCGGAAGTTTTTCACGCCACAAAACGGAATCTCCGTAGGTGCCGTGTGTTTTTTATTCCTCATCTCGAATGGCGGCAAAGTGTTTCCATTCTCCTTATTTTTCTTGTTGTAACTTTACACGCCCCATTCTCAGGATAACTTGAAATCGCATCTCTCATCTTAATTAATTCATTACGTGGCTTAGCAACGTCCATTTCGTGCAAGGGTAGCAGACTTTACGTGAACCATCTCCGGGCTTTTGGCCTCCCTGCTGAGCACGTGTGCCTGCACGGTACAGGGCAACACGCTCGCACTTGCAGCTTCTGCCCAGCTCGCGCATAAAGTGAAACTAACTATAGCACACAACTACTACAATCCTCCGCTTCTTCCATTTGCAGACCAAGAGAAAGAGAACACTGCATATCCACCTCTAAAGATCCTCACTTCATTCTCAGAATCAGCCTCATGCTCCGACGAAGATGAGGTTGCAGACTGGGACGACTCCTCTGCGTCCATGGCCATCAGGGACCCTGGGCCATCTCCTGAACCACCAACAGGACCGGAACGAGAGAAAGGTTTACCGATCACCGTGGTGCCTTGAGTGTTACGGTGAATTCCACTCGTAGATCCGGAGCGCTTTCCAAAATCGCGAGGGAGGCGAAATTCCGCTCCATGGAACCCGCTCCAAATCGACGAGGGGAAGATAAACTCGCATTTTTGGCGCGACCTCCCCCACACCCCTCCCCACCGCTTCCCCATCCGCCGTTCAAAATGGCCGCTGCTAGAACTTGACAAGCTCACAAGCGCCTCAGCCGACTGATCTTTCCGACGCAGAAATAACACGCGACACAGGCCGGGCAAAATTATACGTACCACGACGCCCATGTCGCAAATAACGAAGACGTCCGCGTTCGGCACCGTCACATACCTTTCGACCGCCTTGAAGCGGCGGGGCACGGACAGCGACTGCCAGCGGGGGAGTTCAGATTTCTGGTACGACTTTAATAAACACAGAGGTAACAAACCATCACTTGCACGGTCGTTGCCTAATCTCTTCTTGCTTTATTGCATGGGAAAATGCCGGCGGAACGCAGTGTAGAAAGGTAAACAATCATTGGCTGCAGAGTGAACAGGCCTAACCTTGCGTCTGCCTCCGGCTTTTCAGTCATTCTTTTTCTCATTCTTCCTCTCATGATCACAGATGTCAGCGCTTATGATTTACCACGCTCCACAGTCCTGGCTTTGTATCCCTGATCTATGTGAGGTAGAAGCGTTCGAGCCGTCACAATCCCGCGTAAACAGCCGACGCACCCGAACAGATCCAACTCGACGACCCGACCCTGGCCCCACCGGCCCGCCGACCCCGCCAACCTCGCCGTGCATGCGCACTGCCGAGGAAATGACGTAAAGCACTCTGTACTTCCGGAAAGATCTGTGAAATCCCGCAGAGCAAGTTCGGCGGGGTTTGAGGCGCTCCGTGGAGCGGGCGCTGCTAGAGATCTGCGAGCGGAAGATGACCAGCTCGAGCCAGATCTGCGAGCGGAATATGCACGCTCCAAATGGAGCACTTTTGGAGCGCTCGAGATCTGCAAGCGGAATTCACCATTAGGCTCCCATTCCGCCCATGCATCTAAGCGGTCTCGAAGGGGCGACAGAGGATGCCGCAAAAGTCTGAGTGTCACGCCATCGTATGTTGCAATCCTGGTGGTTGGACGCAGAAGCTCCAGAAACAAAAAATCCCGAGAGAATGCGGGGGTCGTCGTTCTTGCGGCGTCCCGATTCCCAGCTGCCGAAGTGTAAGCCAGAGAGCAACCTGCAGCGGGACAGGCATCTGCCCCATCCACCTCCACTGCTGCGCTACCACCAGGATTGCAGCAGGCAACATCGTGACACGTGTGCAACATCGTCGAGAGGAAGTCGAGAAATACTATCGGTGACGGGGAACGAGGACAAGGAAAAAGAGCTTGAGGTACACCTAAGCACTTCTTATGAGCTGTGAATGCGAAAGCATGCAAGCCGCTCGTCCGCTCCCTTTGTCGTCTGCTGCATACTTTTCGTCGCTGGTCCGTGCGTGTGCTCCCCTGGGCACAATGACCTTGGACACTCCATTTTAACGGCGCGCTGATGGACACGCAGTGCCATGGGGTGAGCGGTCGTGGGAACTGACGAATGCAGCGGCCAATGGGAGCCCCGTCGATGCGCGCCAGCCAATGGAACTGAAGGAAACTAGGTGCCGTTTTTGTGCTTCAAACTGATGACGTCAGCTCGCTCCATGAGACAGTTAATGCTTTCGAATTAAAAACAAGCAATGCGCCTTTAGCCTTCCTCCCTTGTCCTCGTTTCGCGACACTTTTAGCATTCCCGCAAAATATCAACTGGCGGCTATCTCTCCGTCCTGCCGGGAAAGGAGAGACTGCAAACAAGGACATGGTAAACGCACCGGTTGTGGATACGCTCCGGGCAACGTGCCGGAAGCGACCAGACGTACCGGGCACACCGTCGTCCCTGGCGCCACGCGCACCTGCGCGACTGGCCCACTCTGGAGGGGCCACACGATGGGACCGTCGAGGCTGGCCACGGGCAGGCGGAAGGGGGCAGGCAGCGCTGTATCACGACACAGGCCAGTGCCACCAGGCGTTCCCAGGGAGCGCCCTCGGGCAGGGTACTGCACCAGTGCCACAGCAATGTCGGCGTGCCGCCGTCGCTGAGCCACCTCCGACCGGTCTCTGGGACGTCGTAGGGTCAATTTTCGGTAAGGATTCAACCTTGAAGGGGCCGGTAAAAACACTGCGTGCTTCTCGAACACACCCCCGAGCTTTGTTCCAGAATAGTGTCACGTGACACCGATACGTCGTGCGAAGTCGGGACATCCCGTGACTGAGATCACGTCGTACCGTGACATCGCATCACTCGCATCATCGGCGAATCCATTGAGGACACGCTGCCGAGACAGTGAAGACGCAATTGAAATGACGACGAAGCTCTTTCGAGCGTCATTTTGGGCGGGACTTGCGATGCTCTTTTAGAGCTCAAATTTTTAAATGAGGCAAAAAAATGTGAAATTTATTTGATTAATGTCTCAAAAGCATTTACCTTGTCGCAAATTTTATCAACCGGTCTGGCTTCCAACAGTAGTTGCCGTCAATACTGCAATTTCAACGTGACCTCCAAAACCACTAATAAAAAAGTTAATGAACAGATCTTAGTTAATTAGCCAACTTACCTCGTGTATCCCTACATTTAATGTCCACCGAGCCTGACAGATAAATGGCGAAGACAGAACTGTACTAACTCTCCCCTCCATTTTTTTTTTAAAATCTGTCCGAATTAAAATCAGACTTTCTGTATATATTAGGAGCCTAAATTAAAACTACTAGCCATTTTGTGCAACCCACCACCCAATTCAAGGAATAAAGCCATATACATTTATGTATTCATCTGTCGTTACCGAAATGTTATTTTAACAAAATATTTCGACGGGATGCATGCTGGCCAAAATGTGCTGAAAACAACACTGTTGCAAAAACATGCGCTTACACCTTACATGTATGCACAAACAACACGAAAAAGAAAAAAAAGAAAAACAAATGATAACATAGGTGTGGGCAGACGCGGGCTTGTTCGTAAACAGCGTGTAGGTCTATAACAACGCGTGTGTTTGGCACTCACTGCAGTTGGCAACGTTGAGCAGGCACTGGAGGTTGGCGCGAGCGTCCGCACCAGCAGCTTTTCCCTGTGGTTGCCGTTTGGTACTGGGCAGCCGGGGCCAGGAGAGAGCAGCAGCAGCAGGGTTGGGCCTCCCCATGCTGCACCACTTGGAGGACGTTGCGCTCTGAAGGTTCGCCAGACCCATATTAATTGCACTGTCATGTTTGTATGTATTGCCCCCCCCACTGTAATGTCTGTTTAGATCGAAGAACATTCCAACCCTAATAAAACTAATAAGCGAAATAGGTGCAGTATGCAAGAGTAACCGGAAATTTCAAATAAGGAGCGACTGCTTGCCGGTTCAATTGTGACTTAATTCCCAATTAATTTAGTTATTGATGCATGCATTCATCCAGTCTGCAGCACTAATAAATACTCACTTTTTAGGATTAATTAGTATTGACCATTCAATTGATTAGTTTATTTGCCATTGATGCGCATGTTCGGCTTGTGGGACACTCACTCGAGCGCGTGGCCCATGCGAGGCAGTCGAGGCAGTGTGCCGTCTGCAGGCAGAGGGTTGGGCGCTTGTCCACCAGGCGGAGCAACTCGCTCACCAAACCTTCGTTGCCCAGCAGTGTTGCATTCAGCCCTACAGAGTGAACATGTGGACTGTTATTCCACTGTACTCAGCGTCAACTTTTAGTGCCACATTGTCATAGTTAGGGACATGAACTGTCACTCCGCTGCACTTGGCAACAACTTTTAAATGTGATAGCATTTACGAGTGAACCCTACGCACTTTAGTAATGAAACAAATGCACAGGAGAGCGATAAGGAGGTAAATTGAGAATAGAGATCAAATTTCAAAACGTCCCCGGGAGGAATCGAACCCATGATCCCAAGACTGTGAGCCTGATGCTCCATCACTGTGCCAAAACAGAGACAACCTGCACAGCGGTTTCATCTACCTTTATTGTGTCATGTTGGCTAGGGTAGCTACCGCAGTGCTTCAATGCTGTCAAATTAAGCTACTTCTGCGAGTGCATGACTTCAACTGGAGTCTCCTTTGCGTGAGAGCATGTGCAAATGGAAGCCACGATGAAGCCATGTGCTCTAGCATTAGTGCAGGGCTGCAGAAGTGTGGAAACTATGCTAGCCTTGGCGACGTAGCACGAAAAAGTTCACACTAAATCTAGGCACTACAGCAACACAAGTGACCCGTGATGTTCTAAACATCTTTTAAATTAAAAAAACAATTATTGTCTACCTATAAGTTTAAAACAAGGGTTGAATCGGGTGTAGCATTATTCGAGTCAGTATTTTAAAGCTTAAAATCTTTCTGGCAGTTCACAGACCTAATGACATTTTGGCCCATAACACTTTACCTTGAAGATACAGCCTTTAAAAAAAAAAAAAAAAGGATTGGAAACAGTTTTATAAGAGCTGACCTACAACCTTAAAGGCTGACGTGCCACCTCGGCTTTCTGCAGGGAATATAATCCTCTTAGTACTCCTAAGGTGCGAGGGGAGGCAAGTTGGGGCAAGGCGAAAAGTGGAGAGGATAGGATGTAAGGAGGAAACCAAAAGTGGAAAGCGCGAAGTGTACATCGGCCTTCAACCTTTATCCCAAGATAGCAGCGGCTGTCCTCCATCTAATGAAACCCTGACCCCGTGGTCTTTGACCTAGAAGGATACAGCCAGGACGGCATGCTGTTGCTGTTTCTTGCCTCGGACTGGAGTTCACTAAGAATCACGTTTGTCCTATCATCCCAGCACAAAGAAGGGCCTTTTACCATGTGATTCAACTCATTCCAAACTGGTCAAGAGGGGCATTGTGTCATCATGTCTGCAAGCTGCCCTAAAAATTCTCGCAACCATACGCTTCGAGAGAGCTTTGGGTGGCGGGTAGAACGGCTTGGCACTACGGGTTACCCAGTGTCAGTTTTGCTCTTTGTGGCCGAAAAGCTACTTCGAAAGATCAAGATAGGACACTAACAACGTAGGCAGCGACCGAACAAGAGACCGCAGGTAATACTTTATTTACATACGTTTTCTCATAATATGAAAAAGATGGCGGGGCGGTGTGATGTACCGGTCGTCTTCCCGGCGCCGTACAAAATGTCGCAACTATGCTACAGGGTTGCTGATAGGAGGGAGAAATTAAACAAATGTACAGCCATACTTGCATAGTAATTCAATTACAGTGGTTGAATTACTGTAGTTTAATTACTTTCTTAGTTATTTGTAATTGTGATTAGTTAACCTCGGCTAAAAGAAATTGTAACTGTAATTTAATTACTTTCTGGCGTCAGTAATTGCAAACTTTAAGGCACAATTACAATTACTTTTGCAAGGCTTTGCAGCGCCGACGGAACCTCTCTGAAAGCCTCAGCACTCGCACAAGCGGCCTAGCGCTCGGTGACACACTCGCACAAACACGCACAACAAAAATAGTGTTGTGTTGTTCTGTTGCTTACATTGCGAGCTGAGAGACAAAAATACAATAGCGTAAACATGCCAAAAAAAAAAAAAAAGTTCAGAGGAGAACTATGCACTTTTTACGAGTTGTGAATGCGAAAGCATGAATGTCGTTCTTCCACACCCCTGGTTTGTCTGTGGTGTAATCTTGGAGCCATTTTGCTCAGCCAATGGGAGAATGCTAATGCTTTCGCATTAATATTGAAAGAAAAAAACGTAGCTTCAGCTTTCAGCCGATGTTGGGGATCTTAATTGTGTATGAAGTTATTTTTCTTTTTTTTGCCAGTTTTGTGTGTCCCTCTTCCAGGACTGTCGCATATTTGTTTCCTTGTATTATTTTCAAGTTTATTTCCTGTTGGTTTTACTTCGGATGTTATTTGCATAAGCATTTTGGAGATTGACCTCGCACCTGTGAATATTGTATTGATTCGGGAACCCCGATTTGGTTTTTATATATTTCTGAGCCAGTATAATTTAAACTCGACGTAAACAATTTATGATAACATGAAAATTTTGTATGTGAATGTGGTCGTATTAGCGCGTGTGGATTGTAGTTTTATATTAACACTATTAAAATATTTAGATATCACTAATTGTCGCATTTGTATTTGCCTGGCTAATTCAACCCAATTTTACTTTAGCGATGTGGCATCTTCGAGTATATGAACTAATTTATTTATTTATTTAAATATAAGAACGTAGGACTTCTTGCCCCAGCTGTCAATTTCTATCATTACTTAACAAAATTCACAAAAAGAAAGTTTAATATGTGACGTTTATACAGCAATGCTTGAGCCTCCTCAAACATTAGCGGCAAGGAATGAACAAATGCGTTGCAACTAAACAACTTGTTTAAAGTTATGTGGCCCAAGTCGGGTTGCTCTCAGATTTTAGTAATTGTAAAGTAACTGCAGTACTTTTTAAAAGTAATTTGTAATCGTAATGAATTATTTTTCATGCAGTAGTAACTGTAATTGTAGTTAGACTACTTCTGGGGCAAGGTCACTGTAATTGTAGTTAAATTACATTTTGGAAGTAATTTACTTAGGTATGTGTACAACTACAGCCAACCACAGAACAAGGTACGTCAGGCAAAAAGTGGGGTGGCGTATCGAATCCCGTGGAGTTGTGGTCAAGCATACATAGGGCAGACTGGCCGTTGTGTCAACGACTGAGCGCACAAGCACGCATTGTGACGGAGATCCACTGTGGGAGGGCACCTACTTTTACATTGTGTGACTTGCATGTGTAAGCCATGACTTAACTGCGTCACGATTCTGAGAAAAGGGGTTGAAAAAACTGCAAGAGAACTGTTTGAAGCATTAAACATAGGAAAGAGAGGCACAACATGCGTCAGTCAAACTTCGGTTTGTTTACATAAGAATGAGGTGGCCTTTTTCAAGCATGTGTCGACGCGATAGCGATGTGGATGGTTAGTTCTACGTTTTTCCTTCTATTAAAAAATCAGTTGAAGTTTAGCACTTGTCCCGTCTACTCCTTTCTCGTCTTTGTCATTTGTGCGCCGTTTCCGGTTGTAGCCTTAAAAGATGGGATAAATGCTTTTGACGGAGACGTTGACCTACGTCCTTGGCCCCTAACCAAGATGGCAGCCGTTGACTTTTATCTAGGGGCACCTGGACCTTGTGGTCTTCAAACCTTGAAAATACGGCCTTCCATGAAAAGGCGAGAAAAATGCTTTAGACCTTTTCACTTAGAAAGAGTTGACCTATGACCTTGACCTTCAACCCAAAATGGCAGCCGCTGAAGAGTAGTCGTGAAGAACAAGGAGAAGAACTCAGCTGTTTGGCAGAATCTTGGTGAGGAGTAGCAGAGCTGCCAGCCGAACCCTCAGCTTCACCTTGAACCTCTTGAGCTCTTCGAGCGGAACCTTGAGGGCCCCCAGGAGACGAGCCTTCAGTGGAAACTTGGCGTCTGCAACAGAGATGCTATCCTGTTCACTTACAGCAAAGGCTCATTCATTCAAACTCGGATAATGCGGTGTTCTGATAAGGACCTAGAATATATTTTAAAAAAATGAAAATTATACATTGGGACAGGACTCTAATCATCTACTTGGTACCATTACCATTCTCTTGGTTTGTCAAGTGCATCAATAGTAAGAATGTAAGGTTGTTCTACATCACTAGAATAAAAACAGTGATTGGTTGGCCAATGAACTGACTGATAGGTTGATTCTAATTGTCAATAGATTTGTTAATTTTTTGTGTGATGATTAATTGGGTTTTCACTAACAGATTATGGGGGATGCAAATCTTAAAATATCAAAAATTCTGAAAAAATGTCTTTTTTCAAAATTCACTATTTTGAGGTATATATATATAATCCTGTCACGGATTATATATATCTGTCCGTATATATATATCTGTATATATCGGCTGTCACGAATGACGAGGTGAAACAAAGAATAACTGGGGAAACTGAAACATTTAATGGGGCGAACTTGTGCCCAAAAATAAAGAAAGGGAACAGAGGAAAGCGGAGCGTCGCGGGCGTCGAAGTCGGCGTGACAGCAGAGTCGAACGCTGGGGCGAAACTGACTGCGGCTCGCCACGCGGAGCCCCTTATGTACACGCGTGGGCTTCTGGAATAATCGGCGTAGAAGGTTCGGCGTGTAGAACTTTCTATACTCGAATCAGCAACACGGTTCTCGAATTTACCACAACATTACGTTAGATGTCAACAAAAAGGCGTCCCCACAGCCAGGAATCGAACCCTGGCTTTCTGCATGGAAGGCACGAGTGATAACCGTTAGGCCACGAGCGCGCTGCCTGCTTGGTCAGCTGTGCTCGCAGCGGTATGTCCTCACAAAATATAAATGCTCAATTCAATCTCCAAATAGGAAAATAATGACAATTCGTAAGCGTTGACGGACCCGACTTGAAGCCTAAACTCTAAAATTTGAACAAACTTCAACTAGTCTGAGCTCCGCAACGGCTCAACCGAGTGCAGCCATCTTGGTCTTGTTCGAAAGCTGGTTTCCCACGCTTGTTTTTCCCGCGCTCCCAAGCAGCATACCCCTCAAGGCCGCGGCGTCATCAATGCCGAATGAAAGGCCGTCACCAGTGCTAGAAAGGCGCTGATTGGGCAAAGCGCCCGCGCCTCTGAGGCGCAGCTCTCTCATTGGCCAAGATGCGCACCTCCTCTCCTAACTCTCGGCGCCACGGCGTCCCCAGGGTCCCAGCAACACCTCCTAGAGAAGAAGGCCGTAGCGCTCCGAGTGGTTACGTCACAATGTCGGAGGAAGGAAGGCCATGGCACAGCTACGTAAGAAAACATCTGCTATCGACGTGAAAAAAATGTTTCTTGTCAAGCGGCGCGGTGGTGTTCGTGCACATTTATCCAACATTAATAGATGTTTTAAAAGCGCAGTCTTGTACAATTTAATATATATATAATATAAACATAATATACAATGCGTTACCGAGGTTGAAAGTACCAAATTTATATTTAGGATTATCCCCGTAACCGTGGGACTATGTGCAGTCCCGCAGCTCCCCACACTTTTCGAATGAACCGGCTCCGATACAACATTTTCCCTCATACGGGCACCGATTCTGGTAACTTTACGTTGTGTGTGAGCTGACGACTGTCTGAAAAGGAACGCTGAGACATTTCAGGAGGGAAGGAAACCGAAAAAAAATCCAGTCATCGCTGCAGGGAGCACACACGAGCAAGAGGTGGGTCGAGAACATTAGGCCTTTCGTCGCCGCTGCTCTCGTGTGTGGTTCTTTTGAGACTTGTTTCCTTCTTCCCGTCGTTTTGCTGTCGTTACCACAGTCTCGGGTGGATTTTTTGTGTTCGCTTGATACTACGGCATTTAGCTGGATTCGCGGAACAAGTCCTGCTACGGTTTGAGTAACATGTGTGGCAACTAGCCAACGATGACACTGGTCGATCATGGATAGACCTCTCTCTCGGAGTTTCGATGGCTGGGACCCCGGTTTGAAAGTCAACACAAAGAGACTAAACAGAAAAAGGAGACCTGGTTTGAAAGTCAACACGCAGAGACTAAACAGAAAGAGGAGACGTGCCTGGAACCAGACCTCCACATCACATCAACAAAAACTGTCTGACTTTGCAGATGCCGCAAGCCGCCCCAACACTGGTGGACGCGATTGGATCAAGTTCGTGTTCGACAACTTGTGTCCGATGCCTGGGAAAAAAACAACTAAAAAAGCCCTCACGGCTATCCAATTGTTGCATATTGGTCTGCTTTCCTAGCCGTGTCTCTCCTTTAGTATGAAATGCAAACCAAAGGAATTCCACCCATCTAAAGCTTCAACATTGTTACTTATGCATACCCAAATTTCCAAGTGTATTTTTCCAGCCTTATTTTTTTCAGCATATTCTCCGGCCTGGAAGGCTTTTTGATTCACTTGTGCTCAACCGATTTTCATAAACTTGGTACTATTTTCTCTGGAATGAACTAGACTGCAAGCTAAAGCTGTTTTTATTATGATATTTTTGGTATATAGAACTGGCATTTCATTATTAGACATTCTTATAGCCTCTATTATATGTCTTCTGTTCACTTTAATTTTTTTACATGATTATATGGCACTAAAGAAATAAAAATAGCTTTAGCTTGTATAGCATTTCTTTAGAAAGCAAATGATACCTTTTTCTCATTAAAATTTTAATAAAAAGGTTTTTTAAAACTTATCCTAAAATTAGCTAATTAATATTTTATTTTGTTGATAACTTTTGACAAAGAAGTGATGTCTGAAGTCTGATTGCAGTTATGAAATCAGCATACTAAACTGCATGCCTGTGCAAAACGTCACTGAGATAGACCAATAAACAAAAAATATGTTTTTGAGAACCCACTTCCTCCCAATAGATTTATCAATTCGTTAATTGGCTGATCAAGTGATTGGTCATGATGCTAACATAACATGTAATAAGATGCAGTTTTTGCTGCATTCAGTGAGTGAAAAAGTTAGCTTCCATTTTCTGGAGGACTCAGGCTTCAGAAAGCACGTCTGGGGTAGAAGAAAGGTAAGGTAAAGTCGTATTTAACCCCAAAAACGAAGTGGCCTGGCCGTATATAGGTGTCTGCTGCCTTTGCTTGTAACTGGTACAAAACATTTACGGTTCGAAATCTAGCAAAAGTGCAAACATCACATTGTCTCATGATGTCACAATTTACCCCCGAATTCATAGAGGAAATTTTGACGTCACTTGACAGAGTGTCACATCACACTCTGACATCACACCACGATCCGACATGACATGTCACGTCATGATCATGTAATGTCACGTAACGTCACAATTTCCTTGCCAAGTTTAGACGAGAAAACCTTTGAGCGGCATCAAGGTGTCATATGTGACACTGTGGTTCCCTGCAAAATTTAGCAGGCCATGACTGTACACCGTACACCAAACACGCAGCGTAATCCGTTGCAGAAACCTTGCCGTAAAACATGGTTATGCCCCAAAGTCCTCACCCCTGGAGGCCAGCTTGGAGAGCAGAGTGTACAGGGTGACCAGGAAGGTGGGCTCGGTCAGACCCATCTCCCGGTGATGGGCGAGCAGGGTGAGCAGCACCTGGCTGCCATTGCACTGCACCAGTGCCCGGCAGCGCGCCTTGCCCACTTCAGGGGACCATAAAGACAGGGCACAGTGAGCAAGGATCATGCCACAACATCATCCCTGTCTGCTGCAAGGGATGATACTTCAACATTGTGCTTATGCTTTGCCCACTTTAAAGGGCTATGGGTAAAAGGAAAGGACAATAAAGTATAGTGAGCAAAGATCCTGCTCTAACAATGTCTCTATACTATGCTGCAAAGTACTGGAAATAATGATACTACAACAAAGCTTGTACTACAAGGGTATGGTTTTGCAACACCGTCCTTTTCTACTTCAAGAGACAAAACTCCAACACTACACTTATGCTTTGCTTAATTCAAAGGACGGATGACGCCGCAACATCATCCCTGTACTATGCTCCAAGGGACGGTACTCTAACATTGCCTTTGTTAGCTGGAAAGAATGATACTGTAACAAAGCTCTTTCCTCAGGTAAGCGCATGCTTTAAAATTTTGTTACACAAGGCCACCTCTGTAGAAAGTCTTAGTGCAATCTGTTAGAAAACTGATTTATGAGGTTCCTTCAAAAGATCAAAACCCATTTGACCCGTACAGTAGGTGTAACTCACCTTCTTTTTCACTAACCAGCTCCTTTAGCACCAGAACGATGTCACGAACCACAGCGGGACTCTGGGGGTGCTTCGAGACAACAAAGGTGGACAAGACAATTCAATCACTATGACCACGTGTCAAACAAGTGAACAGCAGGGCTCAACACTAATTAAAATTTCCCCAACGGAATTGATTCATTCATCGGTTAACCTGTCTGTTTTGAGACATCCTGTATGTTACTATTCCCTCCTTGATGATCATGCCCAGCAGACAACAGCAGACACTTTTTGTTCTGGAAAACAATTCATCACCCCATTAGTGTCCACGGCAAGCTGCCTCTGCCAATGTGCACCACGGCACCGCAGAGAAGCAGCAAGGTAGGAGAAACCCGTAGATGCTGCAGATATATGAAGACGACCCCTTCCAAAATGAGGGAGATGGAGAGGTCACCATTAGGGCACCTTCATGGGTGCTTTGCTTAGGGCAATGACATCGAACCATTTTGCTTACGATGCTTCTTTTTTCTTTTTAACGCAGAATGTGTTTAATGAGTCGTTTTCTATGGAGAAATTGTCTTGAACAAGCGTGAGAACAAGCGTCACAGCGAGCATTTTATTGAGCGTCGTGAATGAGTGACACGCTGGGAGCCAGTGGCATTGGAACGGAGGAGGGGGGGGGCCCCAGGTACCAGGCATCCTAGTCACGTGGAGAGAGGCCAGCTCTGGTAGCACCCAGCACACCCCACTTTACTGGTTGGTCACGGTCTCAGGGAGTGAATGGGGGTGTGGGGGGGGGGGGGGGGAGGGGGGCTATGAAAGACATGAGGGCCCCGGGTGCCGGATGGCCTAGCTACGTCTCTGCTGGGAGCGTTAATGATGTTAATAAGGTTATATATAAAGTTAATATATAAAGTTCGAGCCCTGGCGGCCCCCGAACCTAGGTCGGTTAGGTGGCAGTCCTGAGCTGCTAGTGCAGCTGCTCTGAAAAGAATTTTATTTGAATGCAAACATTCTGGCGAGAGCGGCAGGCTTTCGATGAAAATATTAAAATAAATAAAAAAATAAAGTAAATAAATAAATACAAATAAAATTTAAAAAAAGAAATAACACAATAAAAGATGCAATAGCAAAACACATAAACTACCGCTCTTTCCCAAGCCATGCAAGCGTGCCTTGCATGGCCTAATCCGTGGCGTGTCTGGCCCGCAACCGAAGGGTCGTGGGTTCGAATACCCCCTACAATTGTTCAAACTTTTCTTTAAGGCAAATGAATTACTTTATAAAGTGAAGTCATTCGAGACATGCGGCAACCTTTACTTCGCATTACATGTCATGTTTTTGTATCACTTTCTTTCCATGCGTGACATCACGTTTCACATGAGCGTTGTGCGTTGTTTGAAATTCCCGCGCGAGGTCATGTGGCTTTGATGTCGTGACCCCATCGACCAATCGAGATTTTCCCGTCGCATCGCCACCGACATCTGCTTTTCTGTAACACAAGCTCCTAAACGCTCTTGCGTTAAAATAGATAATAAAATTACAGGAGGACGCTTAAGCTTTGCCTTTAAGAGTGGAATGCGATAACTAAACATTTAAACGCCTGCTTGTTCCCAAGCCATGCCAATGTGTCTGTGTGACCTAGTCGGTGGCGTGTCTGGCCCGCAACCGAAGGGTCGTGGCTTCGAATCCTGCCTCCGCCAAAAATTCTTCAAATGTTTTCTTTAACGCAAAGGAATTATTTTATAAAGTGAAATCATTTGAAACATGTGGCAAACTTTAGTTCACATGATATGTCATGTTTTAATCACTTTCATTCCACACGTGACATCATGTTTCACGCGAGCGTTGTTGGTCGTTTGAATTTCCCGCCCAAGGTCACGTAGCTGCGACATCAGGACCCTACCGACCCATCAGGATTTTACTGTCCCACCGACACCGACACCGGCTTTTCTGCAACACGAGGTCCTAAACGCTATCACGTTAAAAATAATGTGTGTGGTTTGTGTTAAATTTTTAATTTCGCAACTTGCGACTGTCGCTTTTGCAACAAAAGTTGTTGCGCAACAACTGCAACTTAACAGTGTGAACGCGCCTTTTAAACGAGCTGACTTTGCCACTGAGCACCGAAGCACTGCAGCGAAGTAGTAAGGCAAGAGAAGCCCACAGACACCACAAACATGTAAAGCCAATGCCTACCAGAATGAGGACAGTTGTGGCATAAATGGGGAACAGAGCTGGTTGAGTCAGGCTACTGCCCACCTTACAACTTTATTTACACAAACCATATAGAAAATTAAAAATGTATATATATATATGTTATCAGCAAATGTCACCTTTTACGTATTCCCTCCACTTTGCCAACTTCACTGATTATTGTAAAATACCAACACAGCTATATTTTGCTTCACACTAAGTGTCATTATGCAGAAGCTACAAGAGCGAGCTCAGGGCTTTCAGCATCCCAGCTGAGCACATGTGCTTGTGCAGTGCAAGCATCGTTCAGGGCTCAGCGTTTGTTGCTTTGGCTTTGCTTGCACATAAAGTGAAACAGCATAAAACATAAATTTTAGAGTATCCATCATTCTAGTTCCATGAGCCTGCAACACTGCACTCATAAAAGCAAATGCTTACCTGCAACAATGCCAGAAGCACAGGAAGGCAGTCCTCTACCTGTGAAAGGGTCAACTTCTTCCTCTTGTCTAAGCAAAAAAAAATAGAATAAAAAACATCAGTTAGCAAACTATTGATTCAATAACTTGTTGCATAATCATCTTACTCTCATAGGAGCTTTCTTTATGGTGAGTGACATTTTTACAGCATGAAAGTGTAACAACTCGTAGCTTTTTGCACTTTTATGGCAACACTTTCGAGTTGAGATATGCCCATATCGTGCTAAGTATGCTTACAACTGATTTAGCACTGTTAGTGACGTGCATCCAGTTAAGCATGTCACAGCTAGTGAAAACATGCTGGCCTCAATGCCACCTCCGAGTTCATTCTTATTCACCCATAAGCTGACAGTGCATTGGAGGCTACATGCTCGTTAAACCAGTCAGACGTCTATCTTTCGTCACATGATCACGCTGCCACCCAAACCCGCATGCAAAGAGCAAGGTCAGGTGATGAAAAGGAGACGTCTGATTGGTCCAACAAGCATATAGCTCCCACTGTACAGTCAGCCTAGGGGAGGTGTAGTATATAGCCTGCAACTGTTTACACAACATTCAATAATGTACCCAATCATTGATGGTTTTTAGTTACGTTATTGCATTATGCAAGAGTAGAGCCAAGTCAGGTAAATTCTGTTGAGTAGGTCTAATAATGCTGTTGTGCAGGTTATGACTGTGAACTAAATACAAGCATATAGCCTGTTGCAGATTAAGAATAGCAGGTCAAGCTAACTTCCACGCCATCCACTCTTTCCACTTTAGCAGAGCAAATGCTGGAGAGGAGGAAACTGCCAATCACGGTGAGCAGAAATTCTTGTGGGAAGGGCTCGTCCTGCTACTCCTAACCTACAGCAGGTAATCTTGAATTGACTGTAGCATACATGACTTAGGCAATTAGGAATGTCAGGTTGTTACACACAATCAGGTTAGAAAAGGTTAGGTTAGGTTTGATGCAATTAAATTATGTTACATTCGGGTATAGACAACAAGCTCAGTGAATTGCTCAGGAAATTTAAGATAGAGTAGCTTAGAGAAGTCAAGTCCCAGCCTGAACGGTTAGCACACTATTCAAAACAAAGCCGTTGGGGGGAGTCACATTCCGATTTCATGCTAGCCCACCGGAACCCATCTCGACAGCTTCCACAGGAACGAGAGCTTCCGCCTCCATTTAGTCCGCAACGAAAGAGACCAAGGTCTGCAGGTGCGCGTAGATCAAAATCCGGGAAAACAACAAACCCTTCTCTTTTCGTCATCTCTTAAGCCAAGGATCCCTGGGCGCAATTCGCTGGAAGCCCCCTGTTACGAAATGGCTCTCATTTAGATAAGACGGTGGGGCAGAAACCGTGAGCCCTGGCACTGACATTGAAGCACCCCCCCCCAAGCTTCCTCCTCCGAACTCAGCTGTGAGGGGCTGCGAGACTATTCTGGGAATGGCTCCCGTACGGATACGGTTGTCATTCTTGGCATCTTGTCGGCTTGTTTAATATGAGAACGCGCCCCGTGTTTTGGGGTCAACGAGAATTGAGGTGAAGCTGAATGGGGCACTGCAGTGTGGCCTACCTACAGGGTGTGCTAGCTGTGTTGTCAATGCAGCTATGAGAGGCGATTTTGAGGGTAAGTGCAAGTTCTTGCACCTATGGTGTTCTAAGATGACCATCACATTTTGATTTCAAGAACAAAGTTTTTGGGATAGAACTAAGTTGTGCAGATCGAACTAAGTTTTGTAGATTGAACTAAGTTCTGTGGATCAAAAGTTTTGCATATTTAAATAAATTCTGTGGATCGAATTTTTCCAGAATGAACGAAGTTTTGTGGATCAATTATAGGTTTGTGGATCAAACTATATAAGTTTTGGAGATAGAACTAAGTTTTGCAGGTCAAACTTAAGTTTTGCAGACTGAAATGATATTCTGTGGATCCAAGTTTTGCACGACTGAGATATGCTCCGTGGATTGAAGTGTTTCTAGACTGAACATAAGTTTTGTGGATCAAACTTATTTTCGTGGATCAAACAAGATAGAACTAGTATAGTTTTGCGGATAGAACTATGTTTTGCTAGATAAAAGTCAATGTGTCAGGGACACTTTGAAAACTGCAACATTTGATTTCTTAGCCATTCAAAACTCGTTTCACCGACTGGAAATTTGTCATTTTTCAACTTCAAGCCATGCAAGTTTTTCTCATTATCTGTACCAAAAACATGTTCCACCTATGGCCACAGCTTTCAGGTAAATTACAATATCCGAGCAAATGAATCCAGTTTCTCCCATTTCTTATGATAAGCACAGGTTTAATCCATTGGGCCCACATTTTAGTTTCACTGGTTCTCCATTTGGTTCATTCTGATTGTATTACAGTTAAAAACAAAGATCTCCACTGGCTGTTGTTCGGTCCTCACCTTTGTTCTTGAGCAGTGCCAGAGAGGAGGTGCCTGCCAGGGAGGAGGGGCCATGCACAAAGCAAGGCCCTTGATGCCCCCTCTCCACCAGCTCCCCCTGGAGCCCACACAGCGCCATGCAACATCACAGCACTCGCTGCAACATGCCGTCTACACACGCACAGAACTATACATGGCTTGCACCAACGTCACATCAGCAGCCATTGTGGAGGCCTTGTTGCTGAATGCAGACTCCTCTGCAGCCTACGTTTGGCACCACTAAACTTGTTTTTCTAAACAAGAACAATTGGCAGTGACCACCAGCACGGTGTGATGACGCCACGTGCAAGCCATGTATACAGTCAGGCACACACAGATGATATCAAGCAACTGTCATTCGTGTTAGTGAGCAAGGTACTGTTTATGGCATGTCACCAGGCAATGTTTTTATGGCAAATGATGGTTCGCATGAGCAAAGAATGGTAGCTGAGTGTAATCGAGAACAGGATGCAGGTGGGAATTTTCCTATAGTACTTAAAAAGCTTTGTGTTGAAATTGTTCCTGGATTCCTTTATTTAACTCATTATATTTTTCTAGTTACCATTTGCTAAAACATGAATTGCTAATATATAATTGTCCTAAGGAAGCTCACTTCAAAAGATTATGGTGGTACAAATACAAATGGAGTTCTTCAATGTATTAGCTGTACTGCATCACTGTTCAATGGTACTATGTCAAGCAGCTATTATTCTACTTGGCTATTCACATAACACTGTTGGGAATCCTCATTAAATAGAAAAAAATATTTCCCAGCTGACTCGCTTATTTTTACATCATTAGAAACCCTCAATGATGTTACTCAAATTTGCCTAAAATATTTTGACACCCAAAACATGAACATGATGTTTTACCTATGCAAATGCTTGAACATTAGTGAAATTTCAAGAACATCAGCGATATTAAAAAAAAAGAAGGTTAATTGAAGAAAAACTATATTGTAAAATACTAGGGGAACACCCATCCCACATTCACTGAAAACTGGGTTGATCTAGACATGGACACTTGTCCAGTCAAATCAGGCACAAAGTATAATTTGCAGAATTCCGAAGTTCGGAACACATTAATAGGGGGCACTTGAACGAAATGGGCAGTCCTGCGGTATTTTATGCTAGCTCATGCTATGCCATGCTTGTTCAGATGCTATGTAGTGTTAGATCATGCTACAGTTTTTTTAGCCTGTCATGCCATGGTATCTAGCATATGTCACAAACAAAAAAAACAGAGCAAGAATTTCAATAATTGCATACCTCAGTGTCCTTATCATAATTAATTGGGTACGCAAAGGTATAGTTTGATGATACGTGATAACAAAGTGATAACAGTGATAACAAAAACTTATTTCTTTAATTATCAAGTACTATAGTTTTTCTTTACTTACAGCTGAAATGGAAATTTGAAGAATATGGCACATACTACATGCAACAATCAGTCACCGAATTACAATAAACATAGTTGTTCAAGTTTTTTCTTGTTTTTAGTAAAGATAAACATATAAATACTCATTATGTGTGAAGAGACCCATTCAAACGCCCGCTCTCCACAAAGCACAAAAAGAACACTTCACTTCAGCAAGACTGGTAAACGGCCCTCTTTACTGTCATTCCAAAGCAAACATATTGTGTGGAAACCATCGCCCCAAAGGAGAGAGGCTTGACGTACCTTATCTAGATCAGTTTTAATCATACAAAGGTTGTATGACAAGTAGATGCCAATTAACTAGCCATACGTATCAGCTAAGTCACAACATGATACACTAAAAGACAGACGTATGCAGCCCGCTGGAAGTCAGCTAACACGTCTTTCGTCACACACCGTACCCACTCTATTACATCTCAAGAGTCGTGTGCAGCATCTGAAAGGCACTGATGCAAAAAAGTGGTTTTCGAACATATGCTTTCATTGCATAAATGCTTGTGCAAACAAAGACTTTTGCAGATACCATATTTCCTGTCTATACCACTAACTCACGACTCGCTAATACGGGCCATTGTCACGAAAAGCTGGTACATAAGTAGCACCTTTATTTTAAAGCCGCACTACGTAGTTAATGGAGCGCTGCAAAGAACGGCACACAGCCACCACAGCTTCGAACTGTGTTCGGACTGCCATTTTCAAACTGCCGTTCTATCATTGCTGTAAATGTCAATACGGCCCAAAATTCATATAGTATATATATATATATATATATTTGTAAATCCCACCAACAAAAGTTTGGCAAAAAAAAAAAACGCAACTTATACTCCGGAAAATATGGTACTATATTCTCGCACACGTGGCTTAAGTATACGACACTGTACAGTGTACACTACTTAGCGAAGCAGCTAGAGGAAAGAGTGTTTTACCAGAGCCGTATATGTAGAGAGTTTCATCATTCGTTGGGATGTATAGGAGACAAATGAGGAGGTGCCATTGGCCGAAAGCGGGCTGGGCGTGTTCCAGGGCTTCTTCAGAAATTCGAATGTGGCCAACCAGAAGCCAGAAATAATACCCTGACGGTGGTCGCGAGAAACAAACTTGATAAGTGCATGGGTGTA
This sequence comes from Ixodes ricinus, assembly GCA_037355805.1. Lineage (NCBI taxonomy): Eukaryota > Metazoa > Arthropoda > Arachnida > Ixodida > Ixodidae > Ixodes > Ixodes ricinus. The sequence goes on from JAZHYW010029612.1 coordinate 84,321, forward strand.
ACTCTCGGTGACTGAAAATATGGCGCACGTGATGTTTCAATCGAGGTCATCCAAAATCATGGTGGAAGAGTGCGACTAGCGGAACGATCGACACAATCCGTACGCCAAGCGCCGAGGGCCAGGAATCTGCAATCCAAGCGGTCACACTCTGTTCGAGCAAAACGGAGTTGAGCGGCGCATTCGTTTCTTACATCTTTCTGCATAATCATGATCGAAACATCACGTGCACCCTATTTTCAACCATAAAGGGTTACTACATTTAACTCTTACATGCCTATTAAAACGACCAAAACTGTTTCTCGCTACCACCGCTAGGGGATTCTTTTCGGCTTCTAGTTGGCCAAGAGAGCATGCCAAGCCCTCTTTCTGCGTCTGGTGCACGCCCTGGCTCTGCCCGCACCTCCCATTGACCAAACTCTCTGTATACACGGCTCTGTGTTTTACTATAGAGTGCAGGTTACCTAGATAGAGTCACACAAAATATAAGCAGTGGCAGAAACCATGATTGGATATCACGGTAGCCAAAGAAGGCATGACAGCAAATGGCTAATACACACGCGCGTGCTGCCATGTTGGGCTCTGCGCTGATGCTGCGGTGCGTCGATGGGGGAACTGGAGTGGCTGGCTGCCAGTGCCCGTTGATCTAGGCATCCGTGCCTAGAAACTGTCACCTGGCCAGACGCAAAGGCGAGATATTACATGCTGATTCATATCACTGGTTTTGTCAAAGGATGTTGTCGAGACAAACTGCTTTGAATATGCACGACAGTGTTGTGTTGAATATGACACACTGATACCCGATATATAGGCGACTGCGATAACCAGACTCGATTTAATGTGGGCCGTAAAAATTGGTGCCTACATGTAGCAATCTACGTAAAATACCGGGCAAGCGCCCACTCAAACTTTGGAGATAATAGCAAAAAAATGGAGGATGGGCACTTGTCCAGTCATGAATTTTAAATATAAATGTACTGTGGATATTTTCTCAGATCTTACAAATTTGGTAATGGGCGCTAAATGTGGAATGGGCGGATGCGCGGTATATTCTACGGTAAACCAGTGTGGTGGAATGATCTGACAGAGCGCATCGTCACCGAGATTAACTCTGATAGTTTTCGGTCCCTTATCAGCAGCCATTTAGGTATTGCATGACTTGCGATTTCTTGTATGTTTGCACTGCTGTGCAAGATTGTGTTTGATATCCGATTTCTTGTAAGTTTGCACTGCTGTGCATGTTTTTATTTTATTATTTTTTGTGTGTTTCATATATGATGTACTTATCCCCCTTATGTAATGTCCTTCCCAGAAGGACCTTTAAGGTATTTCAATAAATAAATAAATAAATAAACCTTTCGTCAAAGGTGTATTTCACAGGTCGATTTTTTCTTGTAAAATTAGAAAGCGTACCTCCCTTTCTGTACCGAATAGGCCAAGAGACTTGCCAGAGTCAACGGCGGACTGCGACGCAGACGACCGAGTCGAGTGGTTGGGCGCGTTTGGTGCACGTATTGATAGATGGCGCTACCTCCTTATCGAGACGGCTCGCAACCACCGCGGTTTATTACAATGAACATAATCTTTCTGTGGTGTACATTTCGTTTAAAAATAAATGCACACAATAAAAACAAAACTTCAAGTAAAAAAAAGTTTAAAAAAATGCGGTTGCATAACGTCGGCGCTTTTGCTGCCAACAGATTTCGTCTGCGTGTCGTCTACTTTCTTTTGCTGGTCGGCTACACCTTCCGACACTGCTCGCGACACTATCTATCAATATGTGCGCCAAACGCGCCCCGCTTTGTTATTTTACAACAAAAAACTGACCTGTGAAATACACTTTTGACAAAAGGTTCAGACTGCTTCGTGCAGGCATGAATTTTTACGGCCCATTTTAGATCGAGCCTGTTTTCAAGGCAAAAGCCATATATGTCCCATTACGAGAAAAGGCGTCGGCGTTGTGCCCGAAAGATGGCCATAAAAATATGTCATCAAGAATGCACTGCTCAAGGTCAAAGCGGACGCGCCTCAGAAATAAAACACAAATAAAAGCACAGCGACGCAGATGCTTCGTCACGGAAGCCGTGAAGCCGGCGGGGGCGCCGTGCCTGCGCAGTGAGGGAGCGTGATGTCACCACCGGAGTGCCGTGTGCAAAAGGAAGATGTGAGATGACATGCGAAGTGGACAAGGTCTATGGGCACCCATGTTGGCAAGATAGCTGCCTCGTGCAATCTGAGATGGTGCTTCTTACTTCTGGCTACAATTTCTATGCCATCTGGGAATTGCATCCACAGGCGCACCACACGTTCGTTGAATATGCAAACACACACACCAAATACCATAATGGCAGAAACAACTTCAATACGTGTGCTAAAACATTACTCGAACACATTTCACCCGCGGGACTATAATGCTTTCGCATTCCTGCACGTAAGCAGTCGTAAGTGTCATTCTTCCATTTTTCAGTACAGATTATACTTAGGGACCTTCGTTTTGGGGTAAAACCCGGTATATACATTCCGGGACATGTTTCTTGAAAATCCGATTAAACCCGGTTTTACTCTGACTTTACAAGTTGAATTTCACAATTCTCCAAATTACTCGCTCTGAAAATAGTTTCAAGGACACAAAGAGTTGGTAGGAACATGTGTGCTAGACCCACACTTTGGAAAGAAACCTAGATTTTGTTGGTTTCAGTGAAATGCCGTGACATGAATGTAGCTCCAAAATAATGCTTTTATGTCCTAAACTTGAAGCTTGGGCGAGTTGGTATGACATATTTCTCTAAGACGAAATCCAAGGCAAAAAAGCTTTGTAAGAGGCTAAACCTTTAACAGCTTGTTAAAAAACCACTGAAAAAAAATATTTTTTAAACAGTCTGGTTAAATGAAACCTGTATCAAAAAATAAGTTTTACGCAAAAAAAAAAAAAATTTTAGACCAATATTGACGACACGAGATTTGTTTCAAATTCTGCGTGCAAAGTCCATGACGTCACAGAATGGTCATTCACTCTTTCACCTCAACGAGATGGTCATACACTCTCTCCACCTCAACATGATGGCCAAGCCGATCCACCTCTCCTCCACGTGCCCAAAATGTCGAGAGAGAAAACAACTGGAGAGGAGGTGACTATCAACTAAATCGCGTCTCGCGCCGTCAATATTGCTCTAAATATTATTTTTTTTCGCGTAAAATTTATTTTTTTAATTTGCGTGGCCTAACCAGGCTGATTAAAAAATAAATTTTCTTTTTCTTTTTAGTGGCCTTTAACAAGCTGTTCAATGTTTAGCTTCTTGTAAAAAATTTTTCGCCTCAAGTTTTTCTTTAAAAATATGCCATACCAACTCACCCAAGTTAGACTGCCCTTTAGATGTTATTGTTTCAACAGCTGGCACTTGGCAGAAGCCCATTGCACTATTCCTACAAAGAAGTCTTAATCTGTTAAATGCTGACGATCCATTTCTTGTGAGGGGTTCAGACAAAATCATTATTTTTCTTAAAGATTACCAGCACGAACAGCCTGTTCGTTTGACACTAAGGATTTATATCCTCGCCTCACAATGTCTTGTCTGCATTAGTGACTGCGTTGACAGGTTTGGTGTTGCGGCTTTTCAAAATGCTGCGGGCCTATCAGTTGACGGCTTTCTCTTTGACTTGTACGTAAAGTCAACATTTGCGACTTGGGAGGGAAATATCTGTTTGCAACGGCAAGGGGTTTGCATTGGATCGTGTATTGCTCCCCCAATTAGCGACTTGTTTTTGACAAGCCTTGACCGGCTTATCCTAGAACACCTAGAGGAAACCAAAGTTGCAAGTCCTGTTCAAGACTGAGTTGTCTTTTCATGTGTTGAAGACTGAAGTTTTGAGAGTTTTTAGCAACTGCCTTTCACCGCTTGCTCTCACTCACAAATTGCCTGAAGCTGGTTGTATCTGATTCTTTGATTTAATGTCAACTATGACTCCAAGCCATTTATGTTGGGCTTACGAACCATGTGCCGGTAAGCCACTGTTGCCCCTTTTGAGTCAGCACACTCAAAAATTGTAAAGCAGGCGATTGCGAGGACTCGCTGTACGCATGCTCTGCGGAAGTCATGCTTTCACAAAATTCAACCTAGCTTCGATAAGCGAACCAACGCCCCACAGTCGCTAGATTCCCTTCTCCCGTGTTGATAGCGGTGTCCGAGTCTCTGCTCAAAAAAAATTAAGGTTAGGCCTATGACGTGCAAAGGAACTACCAATAAAAAGCAAGGGAAAAAAAGGAAGTTTGTTGTCATTCCGTATATTCACGATTTAGCCCACAACCTCAAAACAATAGTAGGCAGATGTGATGTTTGAGTGTTGTTCTCCGCTCCTGACAGAACGTCAAGGTTGTGCAGAGCCGTCAATCCCTCTGCTACAGGGATGCTAGCACTTGCAAGATGAAGCATTGTGATCATTTTGTCACTTGTGCTGAGAGGGTTGTTTATTCACTCCATTTGTCATGCGGCAAGCGTTATCTGGGCCAAACAGGCTGGCTAAGAGAACATGCTTACAATGTGCCCTCGGTGATATCTGGTCACCTTGGAATTCATTGCCGTGACTGTCGTTGGGTGCCCGAGTTTCAAAGATGTGAGGTTATAAAGCGTCACCGTCACCAGCTGACACGTAAAATTCTTGAGGCCTTAGAAATAGCAGGATTAGGTGATGCCTGGGTCAACCATCCTTCAATTGCCCCCTCAAGGAAAGAGATAGCTTTCCGTGTATCATGAATTGCTTGTGTTGTATGCATTATTTATTTATTTTATTTTATGGCTTTTTGTGGCGTTTTTAAAGGTGTGTGTCTTTTTAGGATGCTTCCCTCGTCCTTCTTTTCTCTTTTTGTTTGTGACTGTGCTAATATATATGGGTTTCAATCAATAAAATTTAGTTGTGAGTCAGCGCTGTCCGTGTCTTTTTTCATTTGGTCCTTCACCCTTTGCGCTGTTTTCATTTTCAAACCTTTATGTCCATTGTGAAGTATCCTTTGTCCCCTTTCCTACCCTTCAAACCAGCAAAAAAAAAAAAAAAAGCTATAAACTTTTTTTTTAATTTTGTTTTGACAGCAACAGCTGAAGTGTACTGCTTTGCATTGCAAATGCATGTAAGCTGTAATGCCAAGAAAATGTTCCCTAAATCCAGATATGCCCTTATTAGTCTTGGGAACAAAATCATTACATTTTTGGTAATGCAGGCATTTTCTCATAAGGCTCTGAAGCTTGCTGCCCCTGTCTCTTGACAACCAGACTTGTTTATTTTTTGTTTTTGTTTTTTTATACACATAACGTTAAAATTATTTTTAACAGTGGATGTACCCGTATTTGTTGAAATTGTTGTTTTTTGTCTTATTATTTTGTCTTGTGGTTATTTAGCTTAATTTTATCTGTAACAACTTTTTTGTTGTAAGTAATTATATATAACTGTGATAATTTATTTTTCTAAAATTATTAGACTAAATAAATATGGTGAAAAAAAAAGTTTATTCATAAACGTTAATCAAGAAAGGAAACTACTTGCACAGCGTTTGTTTATTTTGCACCAACTGCAACTCGTCAGCGCGCGGCCTATGCCGCGCTTTGCAAGCAGCGCTTTCCGAAAACGCAAATGCCGACGAGTACCCCTGCCCACACCCAGTCGCGCAAGGAGGGAAACGACGAATATAACACCGCGGCGGTGTATCGAAACACACTGCCAGCTGGACGACGAAGCAGTCACGGCCGTTTCTTCGTTTCTTTTCAGTCTCCGTTTCTTTAATATGGGGGCTGCGCGCACCGTCCAGCAAAAGCTGCTAACAGACCGGAGACACGCCAGCTAAGGTCTCGAAGCGATGACGTTAACTCATCCGAGTATGCGAGAGAACGCGTCACCTTTCTAGCTTCTTTTGAAATAGGCACGGGTCTGGGTGTTCTCCGGCGTCCTACCAACCGACTAGCTCCACTGTTTCATCCCACATTGTAGAGGCCGGTCTATGCTAGATTGCAAACAAAAACTGATCCTTCAAATGTGTCCCACCAAAGAAAAAAAGAAACGTTTTCTTTCTTGTTAGTACACAAAGAATTTAGATTTGATGACATATTCGCCTATGCGTAGAGAACACACCCGCTGATCGCTTTTGTTGATCCCAAGACACGATGATCAAGCGCCTTGTTTACGGTTCTCCACCCGGGTATCGCTATCGCCCGCTCTGTATTTGTTTCAGATTACTACTGCCATGAATATCGATCGGTTCGGGGTAACGACAACAAGACGCGTTTTACATGCGCTCTCTGTCATCGGGCGTTTCTGGTTTGTGTTTACATATGACCGAAAACGAAATCAAGACGACACTACTCTCCCCCGAAGAGTCACTGCTGTTCTGCTGCGCGAAGACGTGCGCCTTGTATTTTAAGAAATTCGACATTTATGAAGATATGAAGATGTCGTTTGGACTCTTACCGTAGGCGTTGACTCCACTGGCCGTCGGTGTCCAGCTTTGTTTTTGTTTTTCTCTTTTATGGGAGCCGACGAAACGTACGCCCGCTTGACTGGTTTGACACAGGTTTGACCTGCCCAAGCGTTCCTGGCGAGCCAAAGCCGGTCCGCCCCCGCCCCCTCTATGGGAACAAGGGAACAACAGCCGGTACGGTTGGCCTGCAGATCTTTAAAGAGGGTTTATATTGTGCCCGACAGATGACGCCAGTAATCTGCACACCAACAATTTAACCCACTACACTTCGACTGCCACCTCCAGAAGGTGAACTACACGAAAAACTAATGAGGAGTAACGGGGCGTAACGCAACGTAAAGGTGTTAACGCGGCGTAACGGGTATTTGCTGCCAGCGTAACGCAGTGTGGCGGCCAACGTTGGTAGCGGCCGTAGCGGCAGAAGAGGCGCACGCTGCCACCCAATACAAAGGGTATGGCATCCGTATCGTATGTCCATCTCTTTATGTGTAGTAGCCGTAGGCCGTAGCCGGCAGCAGAAGTCAAAGCTAGCAGTAGCCGCCAACCAGGCAGCGTAGGAGAACGGCAGAACGCGGTACTTTTGTAAATCAATTTGCTCTGTTCGCACGTTTTGCTCTACCAAACCAGATGAGCATGGAGGGGTACGAAACACAACTTTTCGGCACATCTCCCAGGGCAGTGGTTGGCGCAAGTAAGTATACCGTCTGTGAAACTCGACCTCGGCGTCAACTTTTTTGTGCTTGGCTTTCAACTTTCAAGGCTATCGTAGTTTCAGCAGCGCTCCAACGCTTTCAAAACGACTTGCGCGTGACTGTTTGGCACCTCCTTGGCATGAGAACGTGTGCGACTGAGACGCAGGACAAGGACTCTCGCAGCAGTGTGGAAACTACGATAACCTTAACAGTGTAACCCAAAAATTGGAGAGCTTACCGTTTTCGCAAATCCGATATGGTACGCACTGCGCATGCGCTAAGACAGAAGAGACTCATATGCGCACTTCGTACCGGAGGACCCATCGTGGCATTGATGTCGCTGGCCTGTCCTAAGGCGAGGCTTAGGCCGCCTGCATGCTGTGAACCAGTGGTTCTCAAATGGGGATCCGCAGACCCTTTGGGCATTCAGGGGTCCGCGAAGCCCTGCCTCATCAGTAAAGCCCGGCGATAAAAGTTGTAATTTACCAGATTGAGCAGAAACAAGTGTATATGTCAATGAGAGAAGTCTACTTCACACTAGCCCTTAGTTAATTCCACTTATTAAATCATTATCATAGTTAACCTATACATTTTCCTTCACTTCATCACGGACGGGGTCCTCCTTCATCTCTGCCAATCTACAAGGGGTCCACGAAGCATCATTGGTTGAGAACCACTACTGTGAACGCTTGTCTGCCCAACTGACGAGGCTTGTGCAAGGCCAGGCCTGAGATTATATTCGAAGGGACACTGACAGGATATTTATGCTCGCCGAGGTGTGTATTCAAACATGACCTGTAAGAGACCAAGAACACAATTTATGGCTCGAAATTCGTTTTCTTTCCACCCGAAAACAGCCGGTCGGGAATTGGCCGGTTTCAGTCGTGCTCACTCTGTTCATGGTCATGTAGGCGTTCAACCTATGCGTACCAAATATATTCAAAAGTCGTGGCATCTAATACTTCATTCACACAGCAGCATAAAGGTACCTTTAGCAAAGGGCATTTCCCAGGGAAAGTCAATCCAGCTGCAGCTGGATTGACTTTGAAGGCGGTCCAATGAAGAAGCTGAGGTATTGTTTGGAAGTGAAAGGTTTGTCTACGACTGCCGACGCATTCGCTTATGCTGTCCTGAAAAGGTTCACCATCTCCCCATGTGTCTGGCTTCCTCGGACCGGCAGGTCATTGCAGTCGCCATGACCGGACCGAGATTTCAGGCTGTGTATTTCAGTAAGTGAAAAGAACTGGTAAAATATTGCTTTGAAAGTCGTTACCTTGTTTGTTCTGGTTGCTGTTGTTTTTCTTTGTTATCAAGAAACCACTGGCGGCAGGCATCGTACATGTTAACTCGAAAATGAGGTGCTTTGCTTCATGACCTTTGGTAATGAACGTCCAACACCGCAAAGCATGCACTTCGAGAAGCACATGCCAGTGCTTGGAAGTGATTATGAAAACGTATAGACTTCCGAGCTCGAAGGTGCTCTTTGCATACGCCGTTGTGTTTCATTTCTAAGTTGGGCGTAATTTTGTAATAGGTTCATTGGAACATGTGATGGCTAAACCTGCTAGCGTGAGTATACATTTCTCGCTACATTCGATATTGAAAAATTGAAAAGCAAATGAATACCGCAATATCTCGAGAGATGCCCCACCTTCGAAAGATAACCCACCCCTATTTTTAGGCACGATTTGCTATTCTTTTAAAAGCACCGAAAGACAGCCCACCCCTACTAATTGCAGAGCCCTGGCCCACAGTGACCACGGCAGAACTGGTGTTACTCGGCCACAGCGGGAGATAAGTGAACATTGCAAACTGGGAAGGAGAGTTTTCTGTATTCCATTGCCCGTCAATGTGAAAACAAGGTTGGCAGGTCACAAAATATAAAAGTAGCATTCTTAAAAATTTTCTTCATTGTACACCGAAAGTTAGCCCACTCCCAACGAGGTAGAGGGCCTTAGAGCGATAAACTGACAGCTGAAAGTGACCCCCAATCGGCCACCGTCATGTTGCACATTTTTGACCACTCACTAAACACGTGACTTACCGAATCCTGAGGCTTTTACGCAAAGTTGAGCCGAAATTTGTATGCGATCGCTGTAAAAAACATGATAAACTATTTTTCAATACTGTTAGCCCCAGAGATCAGTGTCTAGCTCCGATAAATACCCAAAATACAGCACCGCGGCTGACGGCATTGCAAAGCTGCCAGAGTTTTTGTCGTAAAGCACATTTTGAACTTAAAACAAACGAAACATAACCTATCTCGTCGGTACTGTTATTAAATATCAATAAGCAATTATTTGTGCGCGATACTTTGTTAAAAATCTAGACGTAATTTTGTTTGGCGTAATTTTGTGATAAGTTCAACGGAATGTGTGATGACTAAACCTGCTAGCGTGAGTACCTGTTTTTCGTTAGCGTATTGCACCGTGTTTGTGTTCAGAACTAATCCAGCGATTTCTGCCTGGAAATATTCAGTTTATTATAACACATTAAACAGCATAAATTTATATATATGTCTTTTTTTTTTTAGTTCATGGGTTTGAGGTTAAAAGGAGGTTGGTGAGCTCGCTTTTAAAGGGGCCCTGCAATGGCTTTTTTACTAATTTTTAATTTGCACCAAACCTGAGCGCACTGAACGTAGTAACTTAATGACACTTTTCTTTTCTCGAATTTCGATTTATTTTAGAAGTTATAGGCAAATTAAAATTACAAAAACAAGCAAAAAATAACCTCCTTCATGACGTCCTTGGTTGCTTGAGTGGCCGTGAACTAGACGAGGGTGGTGAGCTGAGCGAGCGCTCACGGCTGCCGTACTCCGTGTCGACGGCGCGAGAGGGCGCCACTAAAGCGTGTTCTGGATAGGCTGTATGTAGCAGGCAGCTAGAGCGGCTCTCATTGCATTTGCTGCGCGATTAAACACAAATTCGGCATGACACTTCATTGGCCACAAACGACAGCAAACACGGGGTAAAGATCAGCTCAGAATGGGAGCCACTTCGCGCTGCCATACCGCGAAACGGCCAAACCGCAAGACAAAGCTGCTCACCGAAGGCCTTGGGAACGCTCAGAGCCGGCCGGGTCCTTCGGTCCCTACGGCCGCAGCGCCGCCGCGTACATCCGGGACCTTTCCGTGTCGGCGCCTGATCCCACTACTCCTTTCTAGTAGGCGCCGCCTTTTCCACCGATTGGTGGCGGGTATGTCGACGGATCATTTCTTGTTTCCGTACTTTATAAACTGCATTTGTTTCTTTTCTGATCTCAAATACTGAACAAAAACTACTTTTATAAATAATTGAAACGGTTCGCGCCACTTATACTTTGTATTTCGACTAAAAAGAAGCTTTTAGCGGCTCTGACCAGTAGTAAGCCCAGGACCTAAGACGTCACATTACGCGCGCTTTCGGTACCGCGGGTCGCCCCGTCGGTGGAGGAGGTTTCCGCGTCGTCCGGTTAAAATATGACGCACTGATATTTAGTGACTCTCTCCGTGCCCGCTGGCTTGCCCGAACCCCAAGAGACGTGGAAACCGCAAAAAAGGTAGACGCTTAATTATGAATGCAGGGCCCCTTTAACTTAGGCCCTCTCTTAGTTAATGCGCCGTATGATAAAAAAATCTCCCGCGCCCTTTACTAAAGGGACTTGAGCCAAGGGTATAGCTTTATGTTGGCATGTGAATGGGAGTATTAAGCACACATTTAATATTAAATATAGGAAGGTATATGAATATATATTTGGCCTGCCAAGCAGCTGCCAGAATATGTTAATAGAGAAAACAAATTTGCACAAATCACAGGAATTACATGTACTGTGTCATTCCCAGTATGGCAGCGTATCAAGGGCTAGATCAATGCGATGGCCATGCATGACAGACCAACATTGCAACAGATGTGGGGCCACTACTTTCCGGAACTGTCGTTTGTGGTACCGGCCAATCGATCTTCCAGCGCAGAACAACGAGCGGAAGGGACACAAATGCAAAAGAATTGCTCGACAAACGGTGCATGCAACTTCGCAGCGTCGCTCGCCTGCTTGACACACCAGAAAAGTGGAGAGAAAAAAAATGTGATTGGGTGTAGCTAAGTGACTCCTGGCAACGCTCTTCCCCTACATTTCTCCATCCTCCTCGGTACAGATCATCCAAATGTCGCGTCCATGAGCTTCCATGCTCATCTTTCGGGTTTGAGTAGTTGAGTTTTTTTTTGGCTTTATTAAAAATATACCTGACTGTGCATGTGCAAAATATTGATTGGGCAGTCTCCCTGACACCATATTAAATGGCCTTAGAAAAATAAAAATAGATTTTTTTGGGGTGTTTCCTTAGTGGCGTGAGGGGTGATCGCACAAAGCACAATCAGTTTGGCAGCCTAGCTTGCTGATCATTTCGGTTAGCTAGGCTTCTGGCGCGGCCGGGGAAACTAGGCTGCTAAACAGATTGCACGATAACCGCTCCACTTCGCTAGTGGATACTTTAAATAATCTCAGGCTCGGAAGCTTGCACCAAGACTTGTCGAAACCGCCAAGCAGTCGCAGCTTGCCTGCCGCATAAAGCCCCGCCCGCGGAGGGTGCTCGGCTTAAGGACAGGGCAGCGACGTCAATACCAGACGTTATTTTGTTTATGAGCCGACGTCTACCTAAGCCTTATATCGTCCAGACAAGAAATGATGCGAGTGGTTGTAGCATCCACTTCAGTTTTAGAAAACTTTGTCAGGCAGAAAAGAGAAGCAATATTTGCTTGCTGACAAGTGTTTTCACTGAAACAAATGCGACTTGCGTTCTACGAGAGCAGTTCTTGTTTTGATGAAATTCGGCTTAGGTGGCTCATGGAGAATTTTTGTCTTTTCCCAATCATCTTTTGGATTCAGATGACGTCGTATTCTCAAAACGTTGCGTTCTATCCCAACCGCTAGCATCACATTTTCACAAAGTTTAAGCACTGTCCATTTTATTTAGTATTTTTTCTACGACATATTTTGTGGTCTACGCAGTGCAACAAGGTCCGTCCTGATGCTAATTGTTTATCACAGAAATGCTTTCTTTTTTTTTTTGTTTCCAGTTTATACAATGTTCATAGACTACATTACAGATTGTATTTCCTGCATAAAAGCCCATCTTCTTGCCAAGGTGAGGAAGCTGCATTACACCTCCATTAGTTGTCTACTTCTACGTTAGGTAACTTGTCACGTGTGATGTAGCAGGTGTTCTCGGTGGATAAATGTCGAAAGGGGGCACCGCTTGAAACAATGTTCAGGCTTCGACAAAGTAACAGTTGCCTTCACTATGCCCAAATACAGAACTGAATTTACAATTTTTGGTATAAAAAATCAATCAAAATCGAGTACCATTCTTTGCTTTCCCCCTCAAAGGTTGGGCGTGTGTGAAGAAATAAGTACGAAGAGCGTATCTCCGAAGTTTTGTGGCACAGATGCAACTGGCAAGGACAACTGCACATCCAAAGTCTTGCGGTTGGGTCTGGTTGTAGCCAGTGCTGTCAGTATAGTCAAGTATACCAAATTGCTCAGTAAAACAAATCCTGACAAGATAACTGATACATATAACCATTGCTTGGCCCATACGTATTCCAACACTTTGTTGATTTAAGTACTTTCAGTCGATGTTTCAGATTGAAGTGGTCGGTAACTAAGCAGTTCTTCACATATTCCCGGCTTTTTTTAAATTGTTTTCCACTCTGATGTTCTGCTTATCTGCATTTTTGTGTTGCTTTAAATTTGCAGCACAAGCACATCTCCCCGAGGAACTCGAGAAGGACTGTGCCCTGCTGTACGACAAGCACCGTGCATTAGCAGACAGAGACTTTGACAAACTAGAGGTGAAGTTGCCCTGTACTTGTTTGTGCACTCCAGGTTCTGGCATTCATCTAAGTGAATAGCATAGTATTGAACGAAGCCCCGCCAGCTATTTCTGTTAGACCGACCGTCCCAAGGTGAAACGGAGTATAGGAAACAGATTGTGGTTCGAAGGTAGCCCCTAAAGTAACGCTTGGGTGCAGGCTTCCATCTGTAGCAGCGTCATGAAGATCCCACCCCACGTGCTGCTGGAAGAGGACTCCGTGCACCGGCGTCCGCCGAGCACCGAACTCCAGAAGACGGAGTTGATTATGCTCACGAGAGCTATCAACAAGGTGAGTGCCAAGAACCCTTGCCGGAAGACGGGCAAAACATAAGTTGCCTTCATGTGGGCTTTGCTCAGGGAGCTGACAACTGACCATTTCGTCTGCGCCAGCTTTTTTTTTTTTCACAGCGATAGTTGTTATGGGTTCTTCCCACCACTGGAAATGGCGTTTGTTGTCTTTGCAGTTGTTTGATGTTGTAGTTGGCGTAATCACGGAGGAGCATGGCGTATGGCGCACCGTGCATTCGCGAGGGCGCCCATCAAACCAACCTGGCATAGGTGCCGCGGAGCAGCTAAGCAGTTGACTCGCCTCAGACACGATCACATGGTCGTGTCACCGCGGAGTCGGTCGGGATCTCGAATTCGGCTCCCGACGTGCCGCTTTCTCTCCTAGCCACTGGATGGCGCTGCAGGCACCCCATGGCAGGCGAGGAGAAACCTCCTTGCCCATCGGTCGATATAGTTGGGTAGCCGGGAGGCAACAGTCTCTTAGGACTTCGGCTGGGCTCAAGATAGGCCAGACGGCCGGGCTCAAGATAGGCAAGTGGAAGCAACTGCTCTCGGGCAATAGTGGGACACGAGGCCTGGTGGCCCTCTTGTCTTTAGCTTTGGGCTTAACGTGTGTTTGTAAATATTTGTGTAATGTCGTATATTTGTAGATTGATTGCGTGTTTTGTAGCGTTGTGTTTTATGTACCAATAAACGGGGAGCGGAATCCCGCTCCGTGAAAGAACCAGGCTGGAATCGGGTTGTTAGCGGCCCCACGTTGGGCGCCATTTGTAGGAAATTGCGTACCGCCGCCGATTCGCCATTTCCCACGTGGTCCGTCAACAACCCGAGTCCAGCCTGGTTCTTTCACGGGAGCCGGATTCCGCTTCCCGTGCTGATGGTAGCAATAAAGCACAACGCCACAAGCGCCTCAATCTAATCTGCAAATGCACGCGACATTCCACAAATGTTACAAACACACTAAGCCCAAAGCTAAAGACAAGAGGGGCCACCAGGCCTAGTGTCCCGCTATGGTCCCGAGCGGTGCTTCCACTTGCTATCTTGAGCCCGGCCGAAGTCCGAAGAGACTGTTGCCTCCGGTTATCCGACTATATGCCGACCGATGGGCGAGAGAGGTTTCTCCTCGCCCGCCGGATGGATGGATGGATGGATGAATACGGCTGAGCCCTTTGGATCGGGCGGTAGCTTACGCCACCTAGCCAATTTGTCTTACCATTTAAGCTTAGAATATTTAAATGTGAAAACTATATACACTCTGCCCTGAACAGAAAGTGAGGCTATAAAACCCCCTTGCCATCAGTTAATAAGAAAATACCTAGTTTTCTCGTGCTTTCTGCCACCATTCACTTAATCTTTGCTTGGTAATCTCTACTGTCTTGTAATCCACTTTTCCTTCGCTGTCTCTAAAACCCAATGACTTTATTAAATCTATGTTGTCTTCGGTAGGCATAGGGTGAAGCCCTTTACAGTAGAGTATCAAGTGCTCAGCCGTCTCGTCCACCTCTCCACAAGCAGCGCACACTGTATCCATTTCCTGGTACTTCGCTCTGTATGTTCTGGTTCGCAAAACACCTGTCCTTGCCTCAAACAACAATGAGCTTCCCCTAGAATTATCATAAATGCTTTCTTTGGCAATAACTGTTTTGTTTAATCTATAGCTTTCCAGAGCCCTCTTTGTCTGCATTCCCTCTAGCCACCGATCTCTTTCTGTGGCCTTAACTTTCTTCTTAACGGAGACCTGCTCTTCCGTAACCCCACTATAGCCTAAAAACTTTCCTCTTAATTTCCTAGTGCGCTGTCTCCACTTTGTGTCTATACTCCTCATGTATAAAAAGCTGAAAACCTTTCGTGCCCATTGCTCCCCATCCATTTGCCTCAACCGATCCTCAAATTCTATCTTGCTCGCAGCTTCCCTGCCCTCAAATGACGCCCATCCCATGTCTCCTTGCACTCCCTGGTTTGGCGTTTTGCAATGTGCCCCCAAAGCCAGCCTACCTACTCCGCGCTGTTTTATTTCTAGTCTTGCATGCACTTCGGATTTCATGCATAGCACTGCGTTTCCAAAAGTTAAACCAGGCACCATGACCCCTTTCCAAATCTCTCTCACCACCTCATACCTGTTATAATTCCAAAGTGCTCTATTTTTCATTACAGCTGCATTTCTGTTGCCCTTACCTATTATATACTTTTCATGCTCACTGAGATATGCTGCACCATCACATATCCATACTCCTAGATACTTGTATTTACTAGCTCTCTCCACTGTAATATTCTGTATTTTCAGCCTCTCAACTTCATCATTGTTAAAAATCATGACTGCTGATTTTTCACTACTGAATTCTAAACCTAATTCCTCCCCTTCCCTGCCACAGATGCTCATTAATTCCTGTAAATCTATCCTGTTGTTAGCCATTAGTACGATATCATCTGCATACATCAATCCCGGTAAGGATTGCTGAATTTTTTGGCCTAGCTTACTGTACGAAAGGTCGAATCCAAGCCCACTCCTCTCTAGTCTATCCTCCGCTGCAGGTGCCCCATGGCGCTGCAGGCGCCATGTGGTTTCTGCAGCGCCATCCAGTGGCTAGGAGAGAAAGCGGCACGTCGGGAGCCGAATTCTAGATCCCGATCGACCCCGCGGCGACACGACCATGTGATTGTGTCTGAGGCGAGGCAACTGCTTAGCTGCTCCGCGGCACCTATGCCAGGTTGGTTTGATGGGCGCCCTCGCGAATGCACGGTGCGCCATAGGTGTTTGTCGCAATATTGCCATCTGCTTGAAAAAGATAACTCTCCGCTCTCTGAAATTGAACCTGGATCTGTCGCATGTGCATTATTATAGAGCTATGTCAAGGCACTAGCAATTTGCTTTATTACATATCGTTTTTGTGGAACAAACAAAGTACAAGTCATGAATAGTGCCCGCTAGATGGCCACAGTTGCTGTGAAATCGCGATAGAAAATTCTCTTGTCATTCTTAATGAATTTGAAATTTAATCGAAGTTAATCGTCCAAATCAAAAAGCATATTACATCATTGTTAGTGGATTCCTGGGCAGCCCCAATCGGCCAGAAGTGCTGAAAGTCGGCGCGAGTCTGGCGCAAAGCAACAGACGCGGGTGTCTCGGTGTGGCTGTGCTGCCAACGAACGCAGTTTGTTGCCACACACCGAAAGACAGACATGGTGGTGCGTCTTGCCATTCGTCACGGAGAGAAGTGTCAGCGCATGGTCATGAGAATGAAGCCAATTGAGCCAACGACTTTGCCGTGACGTGTTGAGCTGCTGTTAAGACTATATATACTGTTTGACGTGACGTATTGGAACTATCGCTGCAACTGTACTGTAAATTATCGCAAAACTGCTAAATTTTTTTTTTTCTTTATTTGAAATAGTTTTTTTGGCAGGGGGGATGGAATGCCAAGTCTCGGAGCATGTGCAGTGATGGAAGTGCTGCGCCATTTGCGCCAAATTGCGCCTTGAGCGAAAGTCTGCTACATCTTGCGCCAAAGTGCCATTTCGGCTAAGAATTGCGCCACACCTGCGCCGAAATGGGCATAAAAAATTGATATATTTTTTTTATTGGTTGACTTCAATATTTAAAGAAGTAGAAAGAAAGAAAAACGGTAGAAATATGTATTTCACAGCGTCTTTACTCACCGCATACAGTAGAACCTCGTTGATACGTTCTCGGTCAGAAATAAAAATAAAATCTCCCTAAACTCGGGCAGCAAGAAAAGAAAAGAAAAAAATGGGCAAAGCAAGAACGGCGAAAGAAAAAGGTAAACAAAGATAAGGGGTTCAAAGTGTGATTACTCAACCGTGGTTGTCGACACGCTCGACTTGGCGAAGACTTTTTGTTTATTTTTTCTTATTTTAATTTGGGGCTAAGGAGTCGCGCATCGACAGCGGACAGCGGCGGTGTTCGGGGAAAGAGCGCACTCTAGCGTTCCAACACCGAGCACTCCCTGCCCTCTCTATGCGCGTCGCGCGCGTTCCCTTCCCTTACTTTTGCCATCCTCCACTTTTTTTTCTTTTTTTTTTTACACTTTTTTTTTGTTGCGTATTGCGTATTCCTGTGCGCGTATGCCGGCTTGACGGTCTGCAAGCTCCGCAAC
Organism: Ixodes ricinus; assembly: GCA_037355805.1. Taxonomy (NCBI): domain Eukaryota; kingdom Metazoa; phylum Arthropoda; class Arachnida; order Ixodida; family Ixodidae; genus Ixodes; species Ixodes ricinus. The sequence continues at coordinate 101,730 of JAZHYW010029612.1, forward strand.
GCGAGCTATCGCAATCCTCAACAGTTTTGTAAGCACACATCAAATAAACTTGTATAAGAGCTACTTTCTATCTCATGTAGAGCTCCCTGAGTGTGTTATCGGTTGTTACGTTTTCCCGGATGATACGTTTGTTTTCCGCGGTCCCCTGAGAAACGTATCGATGAGGTTCTATTGTACTTTGTTTCATTTAAGGTCAGAGCACAGTCGAAGGCTCGAACATATACAACACGAACTCACAGTAAAAGCGCAAGTCACGGGACATTCGCTGCATTTGATTGGTTTAATCGATAAAAGAACACGTACAGTAAGATGGTCGGATGCCTCGATGTCGCGCTTTGACCTTGTTTGGTTAATCCCATTGGCTCGTAGCGTCGGCTGCGCTTTAAATTAAGGTGAAATGAAGATTGCTCGACCGCCGCGTTAACCGGTTGATGCGCTAACGGGTTGATCACTGACATCCTCGAAAATTTGAGACGATGTCGGCGATGTCAGGAGCCCAAAGTCGCAACAAAACATTGCAAAAAGCACTGTAGCATGGCGGCTACTGCGATAAGACAGAACCAGGCTCCTGTACTCCTGGTGAGATAGTTGATTATTATGTCTGCCGTATGCCTCCATGGCGCCTCTCACCAGCCCACGCGCGTCGAGCTCCACTGCCTTGCACCGGAGTGTTCGGAGTAGCTGCTGGCATGGGTGAGCGTCTGGTTTAGCACGATATACATATAAATGATTCTCAGTATTATTGCAGGTCCACATTCTTTGATCTCGATTATATGATCTTGTTTTCAAATGCTGCGTCGTGAAAAAATGCATGCGGTGCTTTATTTGAATAAATGTAAGTGGAAGAGTAGGTTTTCATAATGTTTCTGGGTGGCTGTTTTTTTCAGTTTTTAATATTCAAGTCTTGAGTTTGGTAACGATCAAATTTGGGAGGCGCATTTTTACTGATGGACATGTTAGTGATTATGTCGGTTTTTGGTGGCATTTTACAGAAACAATAGATACAGGCTAAATAAACTACCGGGTGTAAAAGTGGTAGGGGAGGGAGGCTTTAATTATCCTAACTGAAGTGTGATGCATTTCTCATCAATTTGATTAGTACCCATTGTAAATGAAGCCTACTCTGAACAGGGCCTTTTTTCTTAGAAAGCTCTATGTACCTTTCTCTGCCCTATTGGTTCTTAGGTAATGAGTAATATGCTCCAGTATCAAAGAGAAACCCTCAGTCATTATCAAATATAAAGTCATGTAGCGATGCAATCAATTTTTTTTTTAATTTTCAAGTGATATGCTAACAGACGTTGGCATCTGCTCCAAAAGCGTCAGTGGCTGCTCCAAACGAATATTTTGCCTGCTACAGAACCTGCTCCAAAGGGTCAAATGCCGCTTCCATCACTGCATGTGGAGCGAACGCTTGTGCCTCAGAACCCAGGAACCGCGGGCTCGATTCCCTGTCCCTGCTTGTTTCTATCTGGAAGATGAGCATCGTACCAGCGTGCGGTCGAGTATCACTATTGTGTGATGCAAAACAACTAACGACTAATTTGTTTTTATTCCTGCATCAGCTGTCGGCACTAGTGGTCAAACCCCCTTCCCCAAAATTGTTTTATCTTGGCTACACCACGTGACAATCCCTTGTTCCGCCCTTCAGGTAAAAGCGTCTTTAACCGCCGCAGGACAGAGAGGAGAACCTCGGATCATTATGTTGCTTGTTGCAAATGTTCACCAAGAGAGGGCCCTTTAGCCCCGGGGAAAAAGGGGGAAGAAAAAACATATTTCCTCGTTTGCAGGAGATGGTGAAGCAGCAGCTGTTGAAGCAGGAGCTTGCGCTGCAGCGGAAAGTCCGGCCACACCTCGAGGGAGTACTTCAGCGCCAAAGAGAGGCTGGAAATTTGAGGGCCATGCCAACCCCGGCATCCGGCAGCTAATTACGCCGAGTTTCTTTTACTTTTATCCTTTGTAATACTGCCAGTGAAAGGTACTGGCACTTTCATTTCAAATATCCATTATTGTATATGCATCTCTCACCAAGTTCTCTTAAATAAACAAACATAGAAACAGCGGGCTTGTTATACCGTGGCGTGGCCAAAACAAACTGCCACATGCCTGGCTAAGATTCCCATGACTCGGACAGTCTGGACGAGAAGGGTGCTGGAAGTTTTGCAAGCTTCCCAGAATGGCAGGGAAGAGCTCCAGTTGTCCCGCCTCCAGTGCAAGCGTCTTACCTTTGATGATGCTTCAGCATCTGTGCGCCCCAAGTGGGCACATGTGCAGTCAAAGCATGGTAAAAGACGCGACGCTTGGCATTCGACGGACACCCTTCTCATTCTGTCAATGTCTATAGTGTAAACCCTGGCCTCTGTTTAGACGCCCGCACCTGGCTGGCCTCACTCCCACGCCTGGACAGCTGCTTCCAGCTTATTAACAACTGCAAAATTATGTCCTCGCGGTGGTTTTTTTCTATGCCACCTGACAAGCGATAACCACTGGGGGACCCGGGTCGGCCCGCACCTATGCGCGACCAAAGGTCCGACTGGTCGTACGACGTGTCAGAAAGGAGGCCAAACCTGATCAGGCACCAGCACAAGTCAATCACTGTGTCGTACACATTCATGTGTGCCGTAAGATGCCAAGAGATAGGCCACCTAAAATTGAAAGCAAATCAGTTGAAAATAAAGAGTAAGCTAACTTTCGGTGTGTGATCAAAAAAGTTTAAAAAATGCCAATTTTAAGTTGTGTCCTGCGAAACTTGCATTGCAGGGAGCGATGGACCAGACTACTCTCCTTCCCAGTTGGCAATGTTCGGTTATCTCTCGCTCTTGCTGAGTAACAATGTTTTTGCTGAGGGTCACCATTGGCCAAGGATCCGCAGTTGCTAAGTGGGCTATCTTTCGGCGTGTTCTGGAAAATAGCAAATCCTGCCAAAAGTAGGAGGTGGGTTATCTTTTGGGGGTGGGGCATCTCGTTATATTACCGTATTTGCACTTGATTTATCATGGTGTACTTATACCTGCTCTCGTTGCCAGTATAATGCTCTTTTTCAACCTGTGAAAATTATATGCAGGCATCAGTGGGTGACCGAGAGTAGCTGTATTGCCATAGCTACTCTTGCAAGGTAGGTTATGCACGGAATTGGTTCTCAGAATACCGTTTGAACATCTCCATAACTCGACCATTAATACTAAGACTAGAAGTACAATTTGTAAATGAAACTTTTTTTTGGAAAAAGACAACTAAAATTTTTAATCTTGCAACAATCCACCGTCGGCCTCGCGAGACCCAGACACGTAAACTAGAACTTCCACACGCAGTTAAGTCGAAGGTCACAAGGTGAAGCTCTCCCCGCAACCGCAAGTCCCCTTCACGTTCGGGTTGTTGAACACGAATTCACTGGACAGTTCCGTCTCTACGAAATCCATCTCGGTGCCCAGAAGGGACAACTGCGCCTTCGAGTCGACGAAAACTTTCACGCCGTCCTGGTGAACCTCGACGTCGAATCTGCCCTTCTCCGTGGCGTAGTCGAGCACGTAGGTGAGACCGTTGCAGCCGCGGTGTTTGACACCCACCCTGAGTCCGATGGCGTCACCTTTGGTGCTCAGCAGTTCTGAATGCGTTCCACGGCAGCTGGTGAGGACTAGGGAGCCGCCCGTTGCGGGATGTTGGGTTTGTGGCCAGCGACTGCTCGTACCGTAGCGGTGAGTTTTGAAGCCATTTTGCCGCGCTTTGCCTGCGATGAGTCGTACGAGCTATAATTGGCGGCGATGAAGCATCGCTGGGCAGCTGTTGAGGGGCTGGCAGCTTGCAGAATAAATTGGTTTCAACGGCAACAACGACAGCGTTTTCAATGCGACTCGTGACTGCTTCGGCTGGCTTCACTGGCTTCACCTGGCTTCGCGGCTACCACCAGCTTCACGCCGTGCGTCAACTTCGCTACGCACTTCGCCGGGGTTAGCCGCATATCCAAATCCAAATCCACACGTTTACGCGGGAGCTCTGAACTAGGAGTGTCGCGAACTTTTGTCGAACCAGATTTTTAGGTCGAACTTTCGGGGTTCGACTGGGTCGAACCGGTTCGACGAACCTTCGAACTTTTCACCAGATTCGACCGGTTCGACCACTGATCTCAATGACAATTGCTGGATCGCGTTTGCCCGCTCCGCGAATGCGGTCACTGGCGGCCATCTTTTTGGTAGACTTATATCACCTCTAGCCAAGATACAGCTGCTGAAGCCACCTGGCAGCCACCATCATCCATCCATGGCAGACGGCGTTTTGGCAGTTTTGGTGGCAGGCTGCCATCAAAATAGCGTGGGTGATATTCCATGATTGATTGAAATTGTTTGACAAAACATGTTTTTAAAACCCGGCGTGAACAGTAGCCCGGTCTTTGAGGACCCGGTGAAAGTTTCACGAAATCGCGCAGCACCGGGGAAAAACAGCACAGCACGCATCGAAAGTCGCATCGAAAGCAGACGCCGGTACGTAGTCTGCTTTCGATGCGAGCTGCGCTGCTTTCCCCCGGTGCTGCGCTTTCGTAGAACTTTCGCCGGGTCCTCAAAGTTGAGGCTACCGTCTACGCCGGGTTTCAGGAATCTGCTTCGTCGAACAACTTCAATCAAGCACGAAATATCACCCACGGTACAGTGTACTAGATCTACGGCTATTTTATGACAGCCTGCCGCCATTGCGCTGTCCGCCATATTACTATGATGGCTAGAGATGATATAAGTCTACCAAAAAGATGGCCGACGGTGGCCGCATTCCGGTCCATAGGTAGAGCTGGTCAAACGCGATCCAGCAATTGTCATTGAGATCGAGTGGGTTCGACTTTGTGGACAGTGTGGCCAGACCTTGATACAAGCATGTCTAGGTTTGGAGAATTTTTTTTTATGCAAAGGGTTATTTTAATTTTATGAACAGTTGCAATTAAAAGAAACCAATTCTAATCACTGAAGAAGTTAATAACTTAATTGTTTTTGTACTGTATTAACTGAAATAACCAATCAGCGCTGCCCTTAATTCATCCCTTAGCCATCACCATCCAATCCGAAGCCAACTGGCCAGCCTGTCGCGCATGCGCACACGAGTCGAACCTCAATACAAGGTTCGTCGAAATTTCCACTAAAAGTTCGAAAAAGTCGAACCTGGTCGAACTCGAACCTCGGCCGGTTCGCGACACCCCTACTCTGAACCCGTAAACTGCCAGTCAATGCCTTCAAATGCTCTGAAGTCTGAACAGACAACGACCGAGTGGCAGCCTGGCTCACTGTGGCCTGGCTGGCCTGGCTGATGCGACAGTCGTTAAAGTCAAAGTAAGTATGCAGGCGAGCTTGTTTGGTGCACTCATTGTAATTATTGTAATCCTTGAGCGTGGGGAGACCAAAGGCGGGACACACACACGGACCTATGAGCATGGCCTCCGAGGCGCGCGCTTCGAGATCTCGGAGGCCACGCTATGAGCTGCGCGTTTGTCATGTCCCTCCACACGCTTCAGGGTTACCTTGTCCATGATGGTCGGGTCGTCGAATTGATTACCGCTAAAAACATTTTTAGAGCGCAGCTCTTAGGCGCCAGTTTCCTGCTTGAGCGGCGTCGCCGTCGCCGTCGGCGTAACCGCGCGGTGCATCATGGGAAATATCCCATAATGCACCGCGCGGAAAGGAGGAGGGAGGAAAAGGGGAGGAGGAAAGAGGAGGAGGATGAGTGGAGGAGCGAGGGGAGGAAGGAGGAGGGGGAGAGGAGAAGGAAGGAGGGGGTGGAGGAGGGGGGAGGAGTAGGAGGAGGGGAGGGAGATGGGGAGGAGGAGGAAGAGGGAAGGAGGGAGGAGATTTGGTAGGATGAGGAGGAGGGAGGAGAAGTATACCCTCCCCTCAGTACCCTTCTCTCCTCCTCCTCAAGAGCTGCGCTCTAGTTCGGCGTTACAGGAAGTGGTAAACGGCTTTAATTTTTTTTTTTTTAATTATTATGCAGTCCGTAATTTGGTCTTTTAAAGGAGAACGCCAACCTGTCTGCCCGCTAGCGAGCAGGCTTCGACTGTTATGGTGCCTCGGCAATTCTGGCAGCTCTGCGTGCCATTTCGAAGACCTCGATGGGCCATTTTCGGAAATTGCTGGTTCAAGAGGTTCCGGTATGAGAATACGTGAGCACGTGCTCAAGCGAGGCGCGGGCAGTCCCTCGACCAAGGAAGCTAGATCCTGCTGGCTCAATTAAGCTTCAGTGACCTATGCGTAGCGCAAGTTCGTCTGCTTCTTGCTCAGGAGTTGCCATGATGTCGGAACACCAAGCTCCTATTGGCTGATTGAAAAAAAATAGTAGGTAGACCTCAAGACATCTAGCACTAGGGTCAACCCACTATCCTTCCCATCAAAGCCAATCGGAACTTGGCGTCGTTCCGACGTCACCGCAACCCCTAAGCAAAAAGCAGACGACTTGCTCTCCGCATAGTCCATTCACCCCTAAGCGCTGCAGTGGAAGCTACGTGCCCGCCTGTCCAATCAGCCACCTCCCTTATCACCTGACCCAACTCCCTGCGCGCTGGTATGGGCGGGAGCATGACGACGTGGCGAAAGAGGCGCATGACTGGTCCAACAAGGACGGCTTCCACCACTGCTTCCAGCTCTAGGGGCGAGCAAAGTATAGGACGGGGCTCTCCCACAGCCCCTTTTGTGCCTATGGGAACCCTGTTGGAGCGTAATCTGTTGGAGTGTACCAGACTGCAGGAGATGCTTTGCTCCACCAAGACGACAATGCTCCGATTAGTGTCCAATACGCGGGCATGTGGGCATTGTTTTTGCGGGCACCAGCCCCGTGAAAATCGGGGGCGCTGAGCTGATGCTCCTTCCCCTCAGAGAGCCTTTAGTCGGCGACAGGTTAGGAAGTTCGGGAAACCTCCTCCCACATCTTTCCACTTTAGCCAAGTGAATGCCGGAGAGGAGGTCACCTCTTCTCCAGCATTAGTGGAAAAGGGTGGAAAGAGCTTCTCTTCAACTGTCATTGACCATAGATTGAACAGAGGGTCCACCTCAAACATGGGGAGTATTTGCAATTTAGAGACGCCTCCTGCGGAGATTGGTCGCAAAGGTGCGTGCACTCCATTTTCGCGCAGCAATCAGAAAACCAGGCAGAAAGGTGGCGAGGTTTTGCAGACTGACCGACACATTTGTCGTCTTCTCGTAGCTGGTGTTGCTGCGTGCGAATAGCTGAGTCAGCAGCGTGTTTGACTCCCACGCTGCTGGCTGGGGTTTAATCTTCCCAAGGGCTTGTCCTGTTTATCTTTTTATTTGCACGACTGGAATGTTCCAGATGGCTCGAGAATCTTGTTGTTTGTTAGAGCTCGGAAACTTCTAGATACCCTCGCGCTTACAAAAGGAGCTTCGCATGGCTGCTTGAGGGAGTCGTCTTTCCGTCACTGTCAAAGTATCTTTATTGCTTCTTGTTTCGCAGTTTCACCACATTAAACATTCGTTTCAAGTTGATTTTTTTAGTGACAGTATTGCAAACACGGCCCATGAACCATGTGACCCCAACCGAGCAGTTGGAATCTCTCTGTAACACAGGCTCTTTACTTCCTCTTTGATGTCCTTTTCTCTGGGAGCTTGAGGGTGAGGGGGAGCATATCTTGCAGTTCTTGTGTTCTGAAACAAAGCCTGGCAGTTTCCATGCTCTGAAAAATCAGCAAAAATGTAGCATGCAGGCCAGCTATTGACGTAACACGTGTTGATGGGGTTTGCTCAGTTTTTATGTCGCAGAGACGTAGACACTAAAAGGGGCACATTCAATGTTTGACAATATACTGTCGGTTTTAGTTCGTTTTTATTAGGCGCTAAACAAAAATAATTTTGAAAATGAAAGCAATTGCTTTTCCGGTATGATGTCTTTTGGAAGGATAAGATAGTATTTCACATTTCTGCAGAACTGACAGATATTTTGTGCGGCTGTTGGGGGCTGTATACAAAGCAGAACCTGACACCAAAGACGGTACGACACGAAACACTGCTTTAATAATTCAGCATGCACATGCATTCGCTACTTTTATGACAAAGCTTCGTAGCTCCTTTGATGCAATGTTTTTATTTCATTCGTAGGAGCGACACATCATTCGTTAGCAAACAAACCTTGTTAGCGAGGCTTGGTATATGTATACATGCAAAAGAAACACTTGGCAGAAAAGGTATTGCGGCACTCATATTTTACATACATACATAAAGCAGTTTCTGATTTACATTTGGCAGTCAGGCACTTGGCCACATCTGACCTATCCAACTCCAACATTTCTCTCAACGAGTTGCCAGTTGACTGTACTGTCCTATTACACAGGGCTCTGTACATCAGAAAACCATATTATCTAAGCAATGCAAGTCAGTGAGATGTAGCAGTAGCCTGTAGAGGTTGGTTCAGACCTTTGAATTTGAGCAGAGCTAACTGCATTAAGATGCCTCGCATTCCACTACGATGCATTGCACACACCTTGGTTGCCATAGCAACCATTTTGCCGTACACAGTAATAAGCGGTAGTACCGCGGTCGGTCACATTCACTTGCAAATGTCTGACCCTAAGGCAGCACTTGCAAACACTTATGGTACGGAAAGTACTTTCTTGAACCTGGCCTCGGATAACTGTCGATAGCGAATGATCGGCAACCAGACAACAAGTCTGAAAAATGTATTTAAAAGATCTACGGAGATTCCAGTATATAATTAATCGTAAGGAGTCAAAACGCACAATAACTACACATTAGTACAGAACAGCGTTACCACCGACGGCACTACCGGTTAATAAACCTCGAACGACTAACTCGAGACTTAAAACGTACGCCGAGCGGCTTCTATTGCAGAAGTTTACGGTTTGACGTCGCACACCGCAGAGTTTAGGACGCACCGCACGAGCGGCGAAAATGGCAGTACGAGCTGCAGTGTTAGCCCTCGGGACAGCCCGGTTGTAACAATTTGTTTAATGCACATTTCACCAACGGGACAGATCTCGCTACGGGATTATACCCTACGCTGGTTTCTCGATTGGCGAGTAGACTTGCAGACCTGTTGGACCAATGAAACGGTAGGTATGTCCGCTACAGTCACCAACAGGGTGAGCACGGCGGGGAGGATGTTTCGGTTGCCCCACCTCCACTGAGAGCTTCCGACCTTGGGTAACATTTTAGCACCGTACGAATCACGAGGCTCCGCGCGTAGCCAAAGCACGGCAAAAGGCGATGAGTGCTTGCCGGACTCCAAGAGTTTGAATAACGCACCCTGCCATTCTCATCTTGTCGGCGACCATGCAGAGCGCAAGTTCGTCCGGTTTTTTGCAGGGGTTGTGGTGGCGTCAGAAGGCCAAGCTCCGATTGGCTCTGGTTCAAGGATAGCGGGTAGACCGCAAAGCAAGCTGCCTCGAGGTCTACCCACTATCCTTCGATCAAAGCCACCCGAGGCGAAAATCAGTCCACTTCCAGCTGGATCATGGAACTGGAAGTGAGGCAGTCCAGCTGGATTCCAGCTGGACCCAGTTGGAATCCAGCTGGACCCAGTTGGAATCCAGCTGGACTGCCTCATTTCCAGTTCCATAATCCAGCTGGAAGTGGACTGATTTTTGCCTGGGCAATCGAAGCTCTGCGTTTTGGAAGCGGAAGACTTGCTCTCCGCATAGTCTTGAACATCCAACTTTTTTTCGTGGAGTGTAGAGCTCCGTGGACGCACAAACTCCGGCTTCGGTGGGGATGAAATTTTGTCCATCCAAGTTGTTTTGGTGAGCCGCTTTCTTTTTTCACATTTTTACGCGAGGTCCAGACGTCACAGTTCCGTGCTCATTTCGTGACAGCCCGCCGTCGCCGGACTTTTTGGAATGCAGTCTCCGACGTTTGGCCTTTGACTCCAAGAAAATGGCGATGAGTATGCCTGCAATTAATAAAAAAAATAGGGATGAAAGAAAATTTGTTAACTGTTGATTAAGCATTGGGGTAAACACCAGTAGGAGACAATGGTTATGGACGTTTAACAACCTAGGGACCTCTAGCCTGCCACATAATCCTATCAAAATGAGCCGACAATGCCGTCACTCAGCAATGCATGTGAGCGTCGTGGCGACATCACGGATGCTTCTTTGTTTGACTGCTGGTTAATCATGAAGAGCTTGTATGGGCCTATACATGATGGCTTCCTTTGCTAGGTGTAAGGCACTCAAGTGGTTTCATTTACTGTTAGTGTTATTCCTAAAAGAGAGTTTCAGTTACATCGCTTCAGTTACATTTATGCCGATTCTTAGTGCGACGTTCACACCTGACCTGCCTTTTCCGTTCCATCATGGAAATGCAGTGGTCAAGGCCAGACATCTCCCGGGATTTGTGACGCGGGTCTCGAAGATGTGTCGTCCAGCAACTTTTCGTGTTTTATGCGCTGCTCTCGTGCTGCCTCAACTCGAGTATTGTTGTGCAGTGTGGCGTCCATATCAGATTAGTTTAGCTGACCGTCTGGAAAGCGTGAGGCGGCGCGCCACACGGACTTTTTTGCTCGTCAAAACGAGCCTTCACTGCCATAGAAGGGTCGTCTAAAGCGCCTCAGATGGCAGCCCCCGTCTCATCGGAGGAGAGTCGCCAGAGTGAACCCTGATCTGCCGCCTCCTTGACAATTCGCTCGAGGGCTCGCACCTCGCCTCCCTTTCAAGGCTAAGCAAAAAATCAGGAACAGCCTCAACCATCTGGGCGCGGACCAGCCCCTACAGCTCCTCTCCAATCCTGGCGGGGATTGAGTACTTCCTTACGGCCTCACTCGGCGCACATTCTCCCTTGCCCCAAGACCGGATTGAATCCATGGCGTTCTGTCGCTCATTTGCTAGGAATCTGCGACTGCAGCACGTTGGACTGCAGTAACAGCAATGACTAACTTGCCGTTCTAACGTGTGTGTGTGTATTTTTTGTTTTTTTTAGATTTTGGGTGGCGGGTTGGCAGGTGCATTTGCGTACGGGTTTCACCTTTCTGCACAGCCTCGCATGCCACCCACGATAAAATTATTTGCAAGTAAATATTATGATTAATATTAATTAGTCAACAGTTTGCATTAAAAATATTACATTGTTAATGTCGGATCAATTTTTCATGGTCCTGCGAAGCATCTGCCGACGAGCATGATTTGGCTTTGACAAATCGAGCCCAAAGTCCGAGTTACATCTGTGATCTGAACTGATACTGCAGCAGTGCTTGTTCTACAAATTTGTGAGGCAATTAGACATAGTACACTGGGCATGAAAACTGCAGTACTTGGTACATAGATAAAGCTGACCAGGTCATATAGATGAGATGCACTATATACGTTATACACTTTATTGGACCGTTCAACAGTTTGAAAGGCTAAACTCACCTTAGAGTAACCTGCAACAGCAGGGGTCTGAAAGCTGACGCGTGGTCCCGGATTTGTTGCCGGTGTCGACAGCTCGTGGATGCCATTAGTTTCTCCACAACCACCATACCTGGAAGAAGCCACACGGTAACCATTAACTCTTCTACGAGATGATCGCCCTTTGGCTTGCACGTAGGATTTTTATTGTGCAACTGTAGCCTTTTAGCTTTTAAACTTAATTTATTAAGTTAAAGTATATTTCTGGAATTAGGGGGATTCATTGAAAGCTTTAGCTATTGGAAACCCCTAATTCCAGAAATGTTGAATAGTATGTTCTTTGATTAGTATTCCCCAAAACAACCGTTAGTCTTCAATAATACATTGCACACATTACAGGACTTTAAAAATAAAAGTCACTGCCACTTTTTTTTTTTTTCTTTGGCTTAGCAGTAGGTGATTTTTGTGGGATTTTTTTTTAAGCTTGTACTTCATGCTCACCGTACTCCGGAAGGTGTCTGGTGAATGCCTGTCAACGCTAAACGTGAACTTCCATTCACGGGCAGATCAGATGTTTCCTGTAATATTAGAAAAGCCCATTATGTTTTGTGCAGACTCATATTTTTTGTTGTTGTAAAGGAGCTACAGCAAAACAGTACAGTTAAGAAAGGATCAATCGTATAAGGGACACTCAATTTAGGCATTAGCGGAAAAACAAGCGTGCAAATCGTTGCAGTGTCTCAATAAATAACGATTGTGGTGCTACAATCATTTTTTATGATTGTAGCCCCACAACAATAAATGGTTATTGTGGTGCTGTTGCGGTATGTAATAGTATAAATTTATACCTAGAGAAGAGACCGGTATATATGTTTAGCTTCTTGATGCAGACTTAAGAATGCAATGGAAGAGTGCCTGTATGGTATGACTCCTCCACATTGGCATTATACATTTCCTTACTAAGGACAAACTTCACCCATTAAAATTTTAAAGCTGATCTAAAGTGGTTTTTGGGACTTGATTTTTTTATGACTAACAAAATCTACATACTTCATACACCCATTACTATTCATATTCATAAATTACTATTCACATTAGTATCCCACTTCTATATACTGCAAACAACTTAAATTTTGCGAGAACCCAGTTATCGCAAATTCCGCAACTTCAAAAATATGGCACACGTTTGATCATGATCCCAAAAACATAGCAGCCCAATTATCACAGCAAGTACACATAGCTCCCAGTCACAAGATTTTATGCCCGCGAAATAGTGAGCCTGCAAAAATAAAGTTCTTTTGCCATTTTCCTTTACACCGAGGAAAAGAAGGATAAAATTCCTTTCCTTTTTCTGGTGCAGAAAAGAGAGAGGGTGTGAAAATTTGATTGTGCGTTCTATGTAGAAGCAGAACGACGCACATACAAACAATTCAGACGGTCCGAAAGACTATAAATCACGACAAACACATTTTTCATTCTTCTTTTGGTATTGGTGACTCTCAAAACTGCACTGCCCAGTAGCACACGGGCAACACGACGAAGGACAAAAAAAATGCGGCTCCAAACTGTCCTCACATTGAGGGAAAAAGGTGCGGTGTGCCTGACGGCCGTGGACTTGTAAGAGATGCCTCCGTTGGCGAGGGTGGTCATACAGCCAGACACCGTAGTCGATGGCGCCAACAGGTTCGTCGTTGAAGACGCCCTGGCAAAGAAGTGCAAACCAAAAAGGAAGTCAGATTTGTTAGAAATAACTAGGAATGTGCGAATAGTGATTTTTCAGCTCGAAGCAAATATGTTGGAAGTGAAGCAATAGTTTGTGGACGTCAATACAGTTATGGTAGAGAAAGAACCGTTAAAACTAGGGAACAAATAAGGACAAAACATGACAAGCTTTGAAAGGTCATTCATTCACCATGATCATTCACCAGCTAATGCAGTCGTGCCTTATTAATACGGACACTTCAGTACCCAGAAAAATCAACCATAATGTGAATCAAGGTCAAGATCACAAATAATGGACAAGAAGCGTGGCCACAAAAGATACGGTTTATTTAGGGAAAAAATGCTCAGCCTCGTTTGACACTATTAGAAACACAATCTGCAATAGATCCGAGAGTGTAGACTCGTTGCTCCTATTTTTATTGCTACTTGTGTTCCAGCCTGGTTGGTGAACTCACTTTAATATGTACTGCATACTTTTTTGTTCTTTATTTTGGGGGTGGGGTATGAATTAAGGTATGTTTTGCAGCACTTCAAACTTCGAAAATAATCGAAGTTGCCAGATAGCCCCATTCGATTCAAACTTCGAATTGAATATGGCATTACTCGTTTTGGTATTCGAAAGTTTTGAATGTTTGCACAACCCTAGAAATGACAAAGAATGCGCGGGTGAGCTTGCATGAACTTTCAATGTCTCGAAAACCTGAGACTCGGGAACAAGTCTCGGGCTTTCAAGATGTTCAGATTTGTTGTACCGTATTTTCTCGCATAGTTCTTTATTTTGTCGTTGTGACCTCGAAATTCTGAGTTTTTTTGTAATAAATCCGTATTGCCGAAAAATTTACCGGCAAGTGATTTTCCGGATTTTTTTCGGATTTATCTGAAAACACGGAACCCCACTTATAAGTGGCTCTAGCCTGCCTTAACATGACATCTTCTCGTGCCTCTGCTGTAGATGAGTAAAGTGACCACTGTGGTACGACTGCTAGCATCGGTTTAAGATGCACGACGCACTAGTGATTACGTGACTGTACGCCGGTATGACACTCATCCGTATCGAAATGGGCATTATCGGTGAGGAGTGAGAAACACGAGAAATGTCCGACGTGATATTACAATTACAAAGAGGAGGTTAAAGCTTTGGTGGAAGAGGTCTAGGAAAGTGAGAAATTTCACACAAACATGATGGGTCAGACGGTCTAAACGGGAGTCGGAATTCAGCGAAATATTTAGCGGGGCTGTAAACGTTTCTTGCCTAGGTAGCACAAGCTACTGCCAGATAAGGGGGTATAAGCCACTATAATTCGTTCATTTGTGAATCCATACCAACTAACAGAATGTTGTGCACATTTGTAAAGAACTTCCAGAGTATCAAACAATGAGCTGCCGACAATGTGCCGTGTTAATGAACCGGGACAACATCAAGTTTTGCCTTTTCGTGTGCATGGCTGACTTTTTTGTATGTTTTAAAAAGCCGCCCAAAATTTGTTGGAATGAGAGAATCGTTGCAAAAGCAGGTTTCTTATTTTACTTTGCAGTAGATTGTGCTATTTTGGCTGGTTGGTGAATGGATTGTAGATTTTTGTTTTATATGTAGTTTGATTTATTTCTGTTAGTGATGTTACCGTTGAAGTGCTCAGCAACGATATCCTTCGAGGAAATAGAAACGGGAGAACTTTTATGAGCAAATTCTTATACATTAGTAATAATTATGTTGCAACAAATGGACATGATTTTCCCACTGCAATAGGGTAATTGTGCCAACAAACCTCGATGTGAAGACTGGCAACTTTCCGTTGGGCGGATAGGCAGACAGTGCCGACCCGTGCGTTGCGGACGACGAGAAGCCGTTGGTAGCAGACGACGGAGCCGAGCCGTCCGTTGAGGCAGACGGCGGGGGTCGCAACCCTCGACGCGAGCCTCGAGAGTTGCGACTCGATGCGAGGGTCACGAGAGTCGTGACTCTTGAACCCAGGTTCACCGGACGCCAGCTGCCCTCTGGTAGCGGATGACACCAGGCCGTTGGAAGCAGACGACGCCAGAGCGCTGACAGCAGACGGCGGTGTCATGAGGGGCCGGGGAAAGGTGTCCCTTTCCCTGGGCAGGTTTGGGGAAGGTTCGTAGGAAAGAACACTTCCCGCGGCTTCGGAAAGTTGCTGCGGCGTGGAGGCTGCGCCCGTGGTCAAAGGGCGGCTCGCTGGGGACGAGTGAACGGTTGTGTAGGGAGGAGGTGGCCCGTCTTCTTCGTCGTGCTGGCTGCCCTTTTGGTCTCTCGTGGTCTTGCTGCTTGCAAGTACAACAGTTCGGCCTCAGTAACATGCACCATAAATCTACGAGGAAGCCAAAGTATGCATTACATCTGAAATACTATCCAGCCGTTAAGGTCTCATACAATCCCAATTTTATGGGGTTTCTTTATTTGTGAGCATTATTGGGTAGGAGATCCAACCGTCATACCCCTAGTGGCTAAGCTGAGAACTAAACACATGGGGGCAATAACAACACAAATTATTTGTTTATGTTTTTGATGCAGTGCTCGGCTGGTACAGCCAAATGCTGTGTCTATGTTCAGCTGGGGTTTGTACTCAGCCAGTGAAGCACCAGCTGAACTTAAAGGACAACTCCGGTCAATTCAGAAAATTCTGGAATTACGGGTGATTATTGTGTCAAAACTACTAATAAACGGTTCTATGTCATTCGTTTTCTGCAAATTTAAGTAGTTTTCTTGCAAACCTCGTTTAAATGAAAATTGCAGAGCGAAACCGAACCCTTGCCCGCGGCTGGCAACATTGGTCCTGCTCGTCTATTATTGGGCATCGCGTGGTACAGAGACGTCAGCTACGTCATCAACGAAAGCGACGGACGGCGTCGTTATCAAGGCACAGTCGCGCAGTGGCAGTGTCGCAGAAATGCGCTTCTGCTCCGCTCCTTCTAGTCCTCCACTCGATTTTTTTCCTCTCGCCCCCGGCACTCCGCGCCTCGAAAAGTAAGAAACAAACAAAACAATTCTTCCAGTTGTGGATCGTTCTGCGCAGTGTTGGCAGCGTCCACACAGCAGCGTTGACTGCGCAGCTCGCGCGCCGCGCCTCGCCCTCTAGATAGGGCGGATTTTTGGTGGCCGTGAAGCCACTCCGACTTCGTTGGCCGGTTTAATAAACTTTTAGGTTGAAATTGCGTCGTAATATTTTACGTGTAGGCTTTTCAGACGATACGACGCGGGACTGCGTTGTTTCCTCAACATCGAACTTCGATTGGAGTTGCAGACTCGGCACTCGCCCAAGCTGTGCCCCGTGCTCGATCGAGGGAGATGGTGTCGAGAGTTTGCCTCGCGGTACCTAGTCGGGTAAGTGCCGAGCTCTGTGGAAAACAATCGGTCAAAGTGCCCCCTATAGTTCCATCTCCTCACCAATAGCTTACCAGATTTGTGGCAAAACTAGTGCACCGAGTTTGAAAACTGTTTCGAAGGATTCGTTGACAGCTGTCTCGGTTACGGAGGCAATCACTTTTGCAAGCCTGATAAGCTTGTACGAAGGACCAGACAACAAAGGTTCTATTCAGGATGTGCTAAAGGCACTTTATTTCCATTGCAATATTTTGAAGGACCCAACTGATTTCTCCTTTGTGTAAAAAAACCTATAAGTTAACCCCACTGACTTTGGTTTTCGTTGCCATTTCCCAAAGTAGCTGTGCTTCCTTCGTCTGACTGGTGCTGAAAGCTGATGAAGGTTTCGTGAACTGCTCAACGGAGTGGTGTAAAAAAAGGAAAATAAAGCGATAAAAATTTTGAAATGTGCCTCCTTGCCTGGAAGAGACCTTGGCCATCCTGTAGTTGGGTCTACCAGCCGTTGGGGAATACCGGATCTTGAACAGCCTAGAGTCCGTCCTATTTCGTAAGAAACGAGCACATTGTAGTCACTGCATAAATTCAGGGTAAAAGAAATAAATTTTTTTAAATAAAATAAATTGGATTTATTTGATTCAGATCAGATTGATTGATCACTTTGTCTGATCACTGATAACAATATGGAAGAAGGAATTACTAAATTTAAAGTGAGTTCAACAACTTTTGAGGCAGTTTGATACTTTAGACTGATGTTACAGATAAAAAAAACGGCGTGGGATGGCAAGAAACACACGCTTTTTGTGTAAGGCTTGTCAGATTATGAGGTGCTGGAGAAAAACCAGCCTTCTGCGTTAAGTCCTTATTTCAAACTCTTTTGTTCGCGTTCCACCCATTGGAAGGCATGCGAGAAGCGCCTCAGCATGCACCTCGTGTTTCTGCGCCGCAGTGTTCTTCCGCAGCATAAAGGCCGTCTGCCTTCATCGCCGTCACCATGGCAACGAACGCCGAATGACCTTTTTGGACGGTGCGTGTATCACTGGGGAGCGTGTTAACCCCCCCCCCCTGGCGTTCACGCCGCTTCGCGGCGACAGTCTGCGGCTGTTCATTGCAAAACTATTAAACTTCGTAGAGACTGCCTTCAGACAATGGCATCAGCTGTTGGCTTCACGCGGCGGTACCGTGCAAACTTCCATTCATTCGCCGTTCGTTGCCATGGTGACGGTGATGAAAGCAGACGGCCTTTATGCTGCGGAAGAACACTGCGGCGCAGCGATACGAGGTGCGTGCTGAGGCCCTTCCCGCATGCCTTTCAATGGGCGGAACGCAAAAAAAAAAGAGTTTGAAATAAGGACTTAATGCAGAAGGCTGGTTTTCTACAGCGCCTCATAATTTGACAAGCCTTACACGAAAAGCATGGTTTTAGACTAGTTTCTTTTTCGAGATCTGACTTAATTGCAATAGGACATTACTTTTCTAATTTTCGTCTTTTTTCTTTTGCACTTGGGTTTTGTTGCAATAGGATATCACGTAACTGATGAACGATATGGAAAGTAGAAATCAAGCTCAACGCTCCGATTTGTTCAAAAGAGCACTTCTATTTATTTGCTCACGTTCAGCCTGATGTAAATCTTTCTTTTTTGATGATACTTTGATTTAAATACAAAGTAAATGCACATCAGAAAGTATATAATAGACAAATGGTAAAAAAAAAATATTTGCTAGATTATTTTTGAGGGAAAAGTTTCGATTTAAATCATTGAAGTAAAACTGGTCTGATTTAAATCACAATGTAAGTCATGATATAAATCATGATTTAAATCATATTGATTTTTATTCCCCATCCTGATAATAACTGCTTAGTGCAAAACATAACTATAAGTCGGTTACAACTCAAGAAGGTAGGAGAAGCTCCTCCCACAAGCGTGATGCGCCCGTTTGAAATCCCTCCGCAGTCGAAAGAAGAGTTCACTGGAAACGCTCCTTGTTCCGCTTCAATGGATTCCAACTTGTCTCCGATTCCAGTTTTTAAGAAAGTGACCTTTTATTCATCGGAGGGGGAACCGAGCCCCTGAAAGCAGCCTTTGTATCCATCGGAAGAGGAACCTAACCCCCGAAAGTCGTATTTGTTTCCATCGGAGGGGAAAACTCTAATCTCCCTCTCGTGGCTTCCACAATGCTAAGTCAAAGTCGAAAGATAAAGCAAATATTCACAGGAAGGCAAAACCCTCTCCCGCTTTGGCCACGACGTCACGGAAACGATGGGACGCTATTGGATGCGGAGGTGGCGGAGGGATATATGAATCCCTTTGAGGGGGCATTTGCTGCTACCTTCTTGACCTGTAACTTACTATAGGCAGAAATTAAAAAAAAAGTATTTTAAATACTTTTTTTGCATATTTCAAAACTGGTTAGCAGACATCTCAAAATCATGTTCTTTTATTTAAGCTATGTTTCCAAGCACTTCAGTCGAAATATTTAGTGCCTCCTTTTACAGACCTGGCTTAACGGTCAGAAAAGAGCCATACACTTTATTATCAGCTAGTGCAAGTTAATTAAGCAATGGGCTTGTTACATGCTATAATGGGTGTTGGCTTGAATGCCAAATCCTAGGTCCCTCGTAATTTATTCATGTCACTTGGCCGCAATCATAGTAATTGTGCTGTGTGTTTGTTTAGACAGTGGGACATTAGCCAGCCTGAGTGGGTGTTTGTTGTCTTTGCTGTAGACGAGAAATTTAGCCAGTGCAGTGCACATCATGCAGTAGTCGTACACCGCTGCACACCAGTGCTGGGCTCATCCAGATCGAAACGGGCAGGAGCGGGGATTGGGCCACAATCGCAGAACGATTTAATGCAAGTTCAGGTACAATAGTAGTCTGCACAAAGACTTTATCATGGCAACATGTTTTCTCAGAAATGCATCAGCCAAGATTATGAGAGGACATGTGCTAATAAGGATACCGCTCTTTTCACTTTGCCAAGGGTATGAGCAGGTATAAAAAAAAAGTTCACTTACTCAACTTTGGTGTACTTGATGTCTTTTTTCTCTTCTTCTGTTAGTGCGTCGGGGTCGACCAAGTGATACCTCCTGTAGGAATATGACATTTATGAAAATATGGGAGTAATAACAAAAATTGTAATATAAAAATAAATAATGAGCAGTGTTCCGTAAAAGTACTTAAAGTAAATGTACAAAGCAGCTGTAGTTTCAAGTAAAGTTACAATATATATGTTGAATGAACTGTACTTCAAGTAAACGGCCTCATAGTTCAAATGTATACTTCGGAAGTGTATTATTTTGTGACAAAATCTGAGTACCCCTTCATTTCAGAAAACTAGTAGTAGTATATATAATTAATCGAAAAGGCATTCCTTTTTATTATTTTTTACTCTGTGAATATGGTTTATTCAGCTGCATATTTGGATTACTCTAAGCTCTCAAAAGACATTGAAAAGACCTCGCAAATAATTGTAAGACAGATTTGACTGGAATGAAAGGATACCCAGAAAAGTGTTGTACGCATGCCAATTAACTTCTTATTTCATGAGAACTGGACAAAGCCATGCCCTTCAGATATGCTTTCTGAAACATACAATCTGGAGAACTGTAAACAATGTGAAGAGCCGAGTAAAACTCACTCCAATGTGCTTTTTCACATCTTCTGGAATGGTCCTCTTGACGTCGGGAGACTTTGAGCGAGAACGGTGCCTGAAAGAATTTTCGGACGTTTCGCAACACTCGATTCATTACGCTAATCGCCGAAAGTCGGCTCACAATATAGTCCAAGCTAAAACTTTCATGTTTTCCCTACATTAACCTACGGGGGGGAGTTAGGACAAGGACAGACGCCCAACGACATACCTTCTGTTTTTTCTCCTATGGGCATAGAGGGCTTCTGACTCCGTCTCCATGCCGGACTGGACATATCTGGGATTCCACGACAAACGGGGTTACGAACCGGTCAGATCGTCAGCTAGTTTACTGACGGATCAGTCATCTCTCCGTCGAATGATAAACCAAACTCAAAGCTATAGTGTAGTTTCTGGACCATAGTCCGCAGACTATACACATTCAAGAGTTTAAATATTATGCGGTGTGGACTATGGTACAAGGATTTGTTCTCTTTCAAGAACGCTGATTATGACAAGACGTGACGGACTTTGTGAATGACAGATTACCTATGTTAATAATAATTTCAGACGACGCAAGTTTTTTTGGTGCTAACAAAGCAGGCACCTTTCAATAAGTACCGTGTACGAGAATTGTTTTACGTGCAGATCCTACGCACCAGCTGCAAACTATACACCGGTTTGGACTGTATGAGGAAACTCTTTTTTGTTTTCAGCGGAAATTTTATTTTGCCGACTATAGACCATTCCAATAACCGTCCTCTACACTCAGCCATCTTTGTCCACTGAGCTGCGGGAAGCGTTTGGAACATGGGGGCACAGGTAGAAGAGGAGGCGACATGCGGGCTCAGGCCAGCAAAACGAGAAAATCCCAAGTGAAGCCGGAAGTGGAGATGGGTGGGAACACCCTGAAGGGAGGGGACATGGGTCTTTGGAGGCAATTCCTAAAGCTTCATTCTTTATTAATACGGCGATGTTGACCTCTACAGCTGTTGCTTTTAATCTACCAGGATTCCATCTTCATAAATTAATATTTGAGCTATAAATTAATTTATAATGTCTATGCAGGCTGAATGGCACTAAAGTCGACTCAAAAACACCGTTTTCAAAAACACAATTTTCGGGACTTGTTGAAAATTTGCAGATGGGATATCTTAGCATCTAGGGCAGATAGAATTGTAACTTTTTCTGAAACATGTAGCTAAAGGTGTGAAGCATACAATGTTGAGAGCAGATTTCTCAATATAGGTATAAGAAATTTTTGAATTGATCTTTTGTTTTATTATTTGTTAGCCACACACTGGGCACTGAACTTTAATGTGTGATAAAATCACTAATGATGGGTTAATCTTAAAAGTGCTTCCAACATTGTATTCTCTACACTTCATAGTATCCAGTCTTGTGGTAAGGAGGATATTTTGTACAGTAGTTTTTTCCCTATTGTTCCTCCAAATAAAGGCAGGTGAGTTTTAATTATCTTAAGGACAATTCTACTGACTGAGAAAATGACCAGATATTTGAAATCAGCACAAAAAGCTGAATAAGCTCGTGCAGTTTCACAAGGTTTGGTCATGAAATAAGAAAAAATGCTCCAAGAACGGTGTTCCCCCCTAAGGGTGCCCAATGGTGTCCCTTTGCATCCAGCAGCGTCAATTGGTTTTGTTTGTTTGTGGTCATTGTTGAGGGCATGTCCCCTCTAAAACCAGAAGTCTCCCTCCACTTCACCTCTGGTGGCGCCATGTAGCAGCTGCGGAAGCTACCTACTTCCACGTTTTGGGACGTGCGCAGTGGCTCTTGCCTGCGGAACGTCGCCCCGCTAGTGCGTTCGCAGCCCGGTGACTCGGCATTTTTTTTTCGCAAGGTGTGTACGCGGGGTGCGTGGACTATGGTTAAGAAAGTACGGTAATTTAGGCACAGCATATACTGACCCGCTTCTTCCGACTGGACAGGTCGCGGACAACCGCGTTCTGCGGACGTTTGAACGTGTTCTCCTGTTGCTGTTTCTGGACTTCCTTCCACTGAGCTCTCCGAGTCCACCAGCTCATACGACCTGCAAGGAATATCGTTTTACCACGCTCTACGTCACAGTACACATCCGTTCGCGACGCTACAGACTTCTGTCCGACCGAGACAAAGGCTTCGTGCCTTTGCATAAAGGTGATAAAATGGTTCCTGCTACAGGTATGAAGTTGTTAAGATAGTTGCCACTCTCTGGTTTTCGCTGATTTCCCATGACCCAGTTGCGGCACGTGCAACCGTAGTGCTTACTGTATTTTACGGACAGCCTAAGCTCGGAGAAATGGGCCAAAGCAGAAGAGAATGTCCCTGAATCGGTCCGGCTTACACAACACATTTGGGAGGGGACAAGTTCGGTGAGGTACCTGTTTCGGCGGTGATGACGGTGTTTGTGGCGGTGGTGGTGGTGGTGATCAGACTCGCTCCCGCTGTCCCTCGAGTGACAGCTGCGTACAGTGAATATGGTTACAGACATTTAATTTCGACTTTAAAGTTATGCTTCCAGCAATCATGAAACTAAAGACCGCCAAGAGAAGTGGTGTGCGCCAAAGTGCAAGAGGAGATTTGTCACGTAAAACAAGATTCGGTGACAGCTAGGTGATAGAACATGCGACAGAATGGCGTTGGAGCCTGGATTGAACACGTCTATCATGGAACAGAAATGCACACCATAATTTGCAGAATTGCCCGACTCATTTTAGATTGTGAATATGCTATTAATGGGACCTACTAATGACGACTTGCTGTAGGAATAATGTTTTTCTTAATATATAATACTATACTACTAATGTCGAGACCGGTTATAACGGAACATGCAGTAGCAGATATAGCGAACTGATTTCCGATTCCCGTTGACTTTGTTATAGCCGGTCTCGACAGTACCTTACTTTCTTTGGAATGCCTTGACCATCACTAGCAAGTGAAAGCTAGCTGGCTTGAAATATTAATCAAGGTCCTTCTAATGGTGGAACATTGTTACTGACTTTTAGTAGTGCTATAAACTTGATCTTGAATCAGGATAGTAATTTGTGATAGATTTGAAAATGATACAACAAGAAGGGAAGGGATCAACGCATAAACATTTACACATAAAAAATGATTACCGTAAAGTTCCGAAGGAACGCCCACCCAAAATGAAGAGATATACCGGTGAAAAACATGAGGTGGGCTATCTTTGGGGACGCCACAGCAAAACTTTATCAAAAACCGGCAACAAACTATGTGGCGCGGAAACCGATACCTACCGCAGATCGCGGACACCGCAAATTCGCGTTTCACGATGCGATAAACACGCGGGAACCCGCTACAAACCTTGCCTGTCAAGTCCAGGAACCGATATCGCACGCGCAGATCGGGCGGACAAAAAGGCAGGAATCCGCTACAAAATCGTATGTTACGGGAAACAAGTATCGCAGATCGCTTAACGCAGCAAAATCATATTTCACGAAGTGCAATAGTAGTTAGGGTTGTCTCGTTTTCGGGTTTTATATTTTTTTTTATTCGGGGGGTTAAAATCGGGTGCTATTTTTCAAGCTGATAATAGGGGAGAAATTCAAGTTTTTTGTGGAAACATTCCGAGATTCGGGTTTTTTTCGGGTTGGGCTTACTTCGAAAATACTTAAAAATACATTCTTTTTTTTTTGCGTTTTATCGAGGCCCTTAACGCTCACGCGTTAAAATTAAGGGTCTGTTTCAAACTGGTAATCGGAGGGACATCACAACTTTCCAGCTCCGATTGCCGTCGGTCGCTCTGCGGGAAGCACCACCTACGGAGTCCTCTTCCCCTCAGGTGTCAACACAAACCCTCGACCGTTCGAGGGACAGTCCCCTTCGATCAGATATTTCGCTATGGAATAAACCTGTTAAGTTTTCCCGATCTGTTTACGTGACTGACTGGCTCGAACGTTGTTCGTGAGAAAGTGTCGACGACCAGCGAGATGGCCATGCTGGGCCCGGAGAGACACGCGCTGAAGGCGCCGACACCTCAGCTGTCGCAAGGGGGCTGATAGTGCATTTCACAAGCTGCGTGCAGCGGGGCCAAAGCTGCGTGGCATGCTGAGGCGCTCTCGACCTGCACAGCGGGGGGATGGAAATGTCCCTCCGAGGCCCCAACGCTCTATTGTCGCTTTTCCTCAGCCGGCCTCCGTAGAAACCTCCGCGTAGCGCCCACAGTGCTGCACGCAGCTTGCGAAATGAACTATAGGGGTATTCACTGGGCGCCATATTTGAGGTAACTGCTCGCAGGCGGCATGCCCGGGAAGAGTTTCCCTGTCAGCTCTCGGGCAACCGCAAGAGAAGAGGCAGGAAGGCGAAATCCTCCTGTCACCGGGACTCTCCTTTGTAGGTTCCAGGCTTCTTCAAACGTCGCTATTCTCCCCCAGAAGATTATAGAAGATTAACTTGCCACTCAAAATTCGTACAAAAGCATCTTTCCCCCTCTCTCTCTTCACCTGTGGGTCAGAAAGCAGCAGCGAGCTCACCTACGACGCCCAGTGAATACTCCCCATAGGTCACTGCTGTCCCCGAGGTACGGCCGCTAGCGTGTGTGGACCGCAAACCCGTGGCGGCGCAAAAAGAAATAGGTTGGTTATGTAGTTTTGGAATTCGGGGGGAGAAATTCGGGTTTAACCCGATTCTCCTGAAACATGTTCGGGGTGTAAAAATCGGGGTAAAAATCGGGTTTTACCCGAAAACGAACAACCCCTCAATATAGTACACGCAGGACCAACTCACACGGAATGGAGATCGCACACGCAGAGCGCAGACAAAACCGCGGGACTCCGTCTATAAACTCGCTTGTCTCAGCGCGACCGGGCAGAGCAAATTGCGCAGGGGCTGATGCGATTCCCGTCGGACATTGGCGTGTTGTTTGACGGGAAACCGGGGGGGTGGGCGTATGTTTCGGAATTTTTATGTTACAGATATTTAGGCCGGAGAAAACGAGATGGGCGACTCCTCTCGGGGGCGGGCGTTCTCTCGGAACTTTTTACTGTAGTACTAAAATAAAAAATTCTACTCTAAAAAGCTTATAATGTTATACAGCTAAGGAAAGATACTAGACATAAAGAAGCCAGCAGGTATGAGAAATCCCCACCGTAAATAGTCAAAAAACAAAGGCACAGAAACAAAATCAGAAGTGATCATCAAATCAGCGATATCATATCATAGTTTGATCTAGGGTCAGAGTCGGAATGAAAAAGCGAAGCAAGCAAAATCACCTGTGCCTGCAGCCACCACTGCTTCCTTTGGAGCATTTGGAAGTTCGCGAGCCCCGCGATGATTTTGAGACCTCGCTTTCATTGTCGGAACCTCTCCGACTACGATGTCTGAGACAAAAGACAACGAGAAAAGCATGCAAGGAATGAGTAAGCGTAACATATAGACACGAAAGATCAAACAAAATTGGGTTGGTCCCATATGTGTATATTTATTTACTTACTGTTATTTACTAAAAAAGAATAAACTATACCAAAAACCCAGTTTCACCAAGAGACAGCTTTTTCAGCCGTTTCTTCTTCAACTAAGTCTCCAGCTAAGTCTAACCCAGGCAAAAATCAGTCCACTTCCAGCTGGATTATGGAACTGAAATGAGGCAGTCCAGCTGGATTCCAGCTGGGTCCAGTTAGATTCCAGCTGGCTCCAGTTGGATTCTAGCTGGGTCCAGCTGGAATAGAGCTGGACCAGGCTCATCTCCAGTTCCATAATCCAGCTGGAAGTGGACTGATTTTTGCCTGGGAAGCTTCTTAGACAAGGTGTCTTTCCTTAGCTGAGAATTTAGTTTCTTCAGCTACATCTCCAGCTTCAGCAAACGTAAGCTGCCACTCGAGGCCTCCGGAGATTTCTTTCGAGTTATTCCTACCCAAAAAAAACTAAGAATTGAACTGGACGCTAAGCAAGATAATTTGACACGAAAAGTCAGACTGTCCGACTACTGTCATACAAACATTTAAAATATCTATCGTAAAAAAGGGGTTTTTGTTGCTAATATACGGTACAGGTTTATTACCCTCCAAGACGTTTGTTCGAACGTGTTACAGGAGGAGAGAGAGAGTTTCAAACAAATTTTAACGCGGAAGTTATGCAGCCTCAATGCAAGCTACCGCATCCACTTTCTGTTCCATGCCAACGCTCGAATCGAAATAATGAGTACCGACACGTAGCCTACCCTATTCTCCCTCGTCAAGAAGTACCACAGTTACTGAAAGGACAAGAATGGCAGGGGGGACTTTCGGTTGCGACGCCTCCAATGCAAGCTTTCTACGCTTGATGACGCTACGTTCTATGACGATGACGTCGAGAGACATCAGAAATGGCTCGCCCCGCTTACCGTCGTCTCTTAGACTCTCCTCCGTCGTTGGACGAAGACCGCGGCAGTGGGAGTGTCTCGACCCCTGCGCTCCGCATCGATCGGGGAGACGGATTGTTGAACTCGGTACAACCCCCTGAGGAAGGGAAGCAAATCGCGGAAAGTTGGAAGGGGCAGAGTGGCTGGTAACGTTCTACGTTCTTAGTTATAGTCGCGCTCGAACCTAGACACGCTTACTTAACAACGGTAGCTGCGTGGAGAATAGTGGGTAGAGTCAACATATTTTCTACGCAAAGTTTTGATGCAACGTTTTTTTGGTATATATATGCGCAGTTTTGTAATGTTGGTAAGAATACCTTTGTGTGGATTTATGAGAGACCTAAATGAGATTCGACTAATCGGTAATTTGGATGCATTGTTTGCCGACGCAGCGAACGACGTTGTTGTTGCAATAAGAAAGCATGCTGCAAGTATGCCCGGTGGAAATACTGGCGACCAATTAAGGTGGGGAATTTGAGCTATCCCGAGACTTAAGTCAAAAATAGTGACGTGCCTGAAAAGCTCGTAAATTTCAGAACTTTCAAGCTTTTCAAATATATCAAATTCAAGCGAAAGTAAAACGGTGTTTGCGGTATTCAACTTACATATTTCACGGGGCCTATCCCCTTTTGTTGGAAGCTTTAGTCAACGTCTCAAATCATCAGTTTATAGATTTGTGTGTAACATCGCAGGTTAGGTAACAACTGATATATGTCACATGCTTTTGACAATGTTTCCAGCATCAGTTTTTCGATCGGCTTCTGCAGTTAGTTGAACACGTTTGTTTCCATATCCATCTCTCAGCCGAAGCTTGTGCCATTTTTCTTTTTTTATTATTAAACCCAGGTGAGCTTTGGGAAGCACTCAACAGCATTAACACAAATACAGAACAGGCCAGCCAGGCTCGTGAAAGCTTCCGTCAAACCGTCACCTCTGTTTTGGATCTTCCCACGTGTGGAACAGGCGCCGACGCGGGATGTTGCTGCGTCGACACCGGAAGTGCCGACGGGACGGAGACGCTGCGGTACATGGATGGTGTCGAGGGCGACCTGCACCGTGAATCGTAGTGATTCTTGATTAATAGCACACTTTTAAACAAACACTCAAACCTTAAAATGAGAAATGGTTTTATATGAAATGCAGAATATATATATATATATATATATATATATATATTTTTTTTTTTTTTTCACTTTTTTAGTTGCATGTATTTGTTAAGGAAAAGCACAGTCAAGCTGACGTCCAAAGGATCAGCGTGGACAGCTGTGATATCCGAGACTATGGGAGTTAGCAGGAGTCACTGATTACTCCCGTGACTATGCACTCAAAGCTTCTTTAAATTATTGTAGTTTTTGCTGTTTCTGGGGCGATAAAAACCATGTTTTAATGGATTCTGCGACTTTTATTAACGAAGATGTGCCACAGACAGCTTGTTAGCTCTCAAACATTCCATGTCATGTCGTCATAGCACACGACTGAGGGGGAACAAAATAGGAGGGGAGCGGCTTTTTTTCTTCACGGAAAAAAGTTGAATTTTGAGTCACAAATATTTTTTCTCGATTGTTTGGCACTTATGGGTCACAATTTCTGTAAAACTCTAGCCACGCAAAAATGCTTTGTGAAGGACCCTTTCAAGATGTAGTATAATAGCACATAATAAATATATGAATGATAATGAGCAGAGCTTGTTTATCAAGGCGTGCGAAGACGTACAAGAGCGGGCAGGTGTGCCGAGTTGCTCCCCGCCCTGTGGTCTGTCGTCTGCTTCTCGTCTTCCTTGAGCTGTGTGCCGGCTGCAAACAAAATTTGAATGAATACTGAGTGCTTGTCTGTGATTGAGCAACTGATTGGCTGGATAGGGAGGAGAATGAAAATCATGATGATGTAGGTAAATTGTGATTTAAATCGGACCTGTTTCTCTATAATGATTTAAATCAGACCTGTGTCGCTACAATGATTTAAATTGAATATTTTGCACAAAAATAATTCAAAAAAAGGTTTTATTTACTGTTTGTCTATCATTTGAGGTGCATGCACTTGTTTTGTGCATTAGTCTTTTGTTTTGTTTTTTTGTACTGAAATAGAAAAATATTATTGAGCAAGAAGGATTTATATCAGGTTGAACATTAGCGGAAAGTGTTGCTCTTTTCCGATTTGGTCTTCTGATGATGATGATCATGGTGGTCCTGATTTGCTCTTCTGATGATGATGATATGATGACCTGATTTGCTCTTCTGAGTAGGGTTGTCGCGAACTGGCCGAGGTTCGAGTTCAGCCAGGTTCGACTTTCTCAAAGTTCTTGTGAAAAGTTCGACAAAGGTTCGACTCAGGTTCCACTTCTATGCGCATGTGCGACAGGCTGGCCAATTGGCTTCAGATTGGATGGTAATGGCTAAGGGATAAATTAAGGGCAGCACTGATTGGTTATTTCAGTTAATACAGTAAAACAAAAATTAAGTTAACTTCTTCAGTGATTACAATTAGTTTCTCTTAATTGCAACTGTTCATAAAATTAAAATAACCATTTGCATAAAAAAAATCTCCAAACCTAGACATGCTTGTATCAAGGTCTGGCCACACTGTCCACAAAGTCGAACCGGTCGAATCTGGTTAAAAGTTTGAAGGTTCGTCGAACCGGTTCGAACCAGTCAAACCCCAAAATTTGACCTAAAAATCCGGATCAAAAGAAGTTTGCGACACCCCTACATCTGAGCAAACCGGATCATTGAGCTTCTTTCTACCTTCCACTTTGTTCGAATCAGAATGTGAAAGAAAAACAAAAACTAGAAAAAGTGAGCGTTTTGGTAAACCCTACCGGAAAAAAAAGAACAAGGGCAGAAACACAACTGTCAGTTGTGTTTCCGTGCTTGTCCTTTTTTCTCAGTCTCGGATTAACCAAAATGCTTAATATTCACCAGCTAGCCTGCACCCCCACCATTGCTTCATTAGAAAAGTAATGTCTTATTGCTATCAAATCAAAAGTTAAAAACGTGATAAATAGCTATCTAAAAAAAAATCAAGCTGTTTTGCTTTATGGGGTTTCATCAATAAATTAGTTAAACTGTGCTTTAAATTTAAAATAATTCCTTCTGCAGTGTTATCAGTAATCGGATGGATTGATAAATCTATCTTCCATGCTATAAAATGCATGTATTAATAAAAGGTGACTACTTTCTAGCTACAGTGATTTAAATCAAATTAGTCCAATTTATTTAACTTTTTTTTAATCGTTTTCTTTTCTTTCTTTTTTTTTTGCTGGATAGACAAGTGGTTAATCACTCGATTTATTTTCCTTACGGATTACAAGGTAACCTGTGATATTAGTGGAATGATTAGTTGGTTGAACTGATATACTGAATCACTGATTAATTGATTGAATTGGTGGCTCATCTTGGTGGGTAGAAAGAATGGTGCAGTCATGCTCCTTAACCTATTTTAATTCAGTTCAGTATTCATGTGGTTCTAGACGATATTCAGCTTAGAAACAGACATCAACACCTTGTTCTTCCATTCAGATTTCCTTTCTTGAATCCCTGGCTCTCATGACTCCGGTGAATGCATTCACTCTAAGCAAAGAGGGTGATCGGTGGCCGAGTAGGCTAGCGCACACCAGCTCGGAGCACGTGGAGCGAAAGCTCGCGCTGCAGAAGCCTGGATCCTGGTTTCAATGCCCGCTCCTGCCCGTTTCGATCTGGACGAGCATTGTACCGGCGTGCGGTCGTGTATCACTACTGCGTGGTGCACATTAAAGACCCAGGCTAGCGGTTGTACTGTACTGGCTAAATTTCTCATCTACAGCTGGGAGACTTGTCGCCCGTTGAGGCAGACCAAGTTCTAGGCTGTACAAACATACGCACAACCCAACTTTTTTTTCTAAGCGCAGAGAGACGCGATAGAGCCAGCCCCAACGAAAACTGCACGCAACGGTTAACAAAGAGATTCCATACCGTCAGCACCATCGGGTTGACCTAGCCGTCTCTGGTACCGTCTGCTTGGAACCCGAGTGAATGCGGGCTGTTGACGTGGCTGCACCGTGAAACCCTCGGGAATTCCACGTTGTCTTCGTGTGCTGTCACAAAAAAGTAGATGCCTTAGTACGCTCCAGAAACCATCACTGCAAGGGCACATACCATGTGGAGCACACAATGTTGTGCAGACATTGCTTGAAGGCTTCGAACGTTGAAAAATTTGTTAAAACTGAATTCAGAACATTTGAGGAACATTTGTATTCAAACGTTCGCTAAAGATGTTGGCACTGCTGTACCTCAGGGAACACCCAATGTCGTGCAAACATCGGAAAGCTCTGAACAATGAAAGAATTGTTAAAACTGTGCTCGGAACATTCTAGGAACATTTGTGTTCGAACATCCAGTAAAGACACTGTCACTGCCATACCCCAGGGAACATCCAATGTTGTCCAGGTATTGTCCGAAGGTTCCAGACATTGAAAGAATTGTTAAAGCTTAATTCAGAATATTCAGGGAACACTTGCATTCAAACATTTGCTATAGTAGACATATTGCTGAACATTCTATGATGTTAAAGTAAAAGTGATTTGTTGTACGTAAGTTTAGACTGCGGGAAGTTTCAATTCAATTCAATTTTTATTCAAAATAAATGGAGAACACACTGCACAGACGCGTCAGGATCCATAGCCTACTTGGCTACTCTTGGATTCATTCTAAATGTACAATACTAAATAATGCGGGGATCACCTGGCACCCACGCATATGCCGTACAAAAATATTTCTCAATCAAACATTGTTTCTATATAAAATCTTTTAAGTGTACTTTCAAACATTTTGCTTTCTTTTATTGGGATGCTTAAAGAATTCGCATATTTTTGTTCCAGCATATCATATCATTCTTTGACCATACATATCACGAGACAATAGAATGTTAAAATTGTTGGCAAAAAGATTTCTAGTTACCCTTTCTGACTGAGAGGATATACTTGATGGTAATGGTGAATCTGTTGTTAAAATATTGTGCGTCATAAATACAGCTTTATAATCCAGCACTAGGTGAAATGACAGTATCTTTGGAATAATGGAGCGGAATGAGTAAACGCGCCTTGGAGAAGAAGTTATTCTGCTCTGAGGGGTGCTGGGGGGGGGGGGGGCTGTCTTTGATGTAATACAAACATTCACTTGTGAACATTTGTATTTACAACTACTGTAAAACACCCAGCAAGTGCCCGCTCTAAATTGGGAGATAATCGTGGAGAACTGGGGGATGCTTGGTCTGAGAGTGAAAATGCAGAAGGTGCAGAGGATGCACAGTCAATGGGCCCTAGCGTGGTGCCACCAGTGAATTCAGAACGGCCGTCACTTGCCGAGCTAGTCAAGCACGTAAATGCGTAAAAACAGAACGTCGCCGTCCTTTTCACCGAGAAAAAAGTGCCCTATGCGATAAATAGTTTATTGAGAAAAATTCAAAAGTTGTCGACTATGCATTGTGTAGTCTTTGTCACTAAAGCCTTCAAATGAATCTTCTGAGTGGGAACAAAAAAACAACCTATTTGTTGTTGATTCCTTTTTTTCTTTTTTTTTCTTTTATGTGGAAGTGATTTATTGTCCACGAATGTCAAAACCTTCATGGTGTTTTTGGGCACGTAATAAACATCAACGTCTATCACCACCTACCTCCTTTCGGATGCACACCCCTTGTCCCCCTTCTCCTGCTTTGCCACTTCGTCGGTGCTGTTAGTCAGCCGCTGAGATAACGGCCGCCCGCAGCGACTAGGCGCATGATGTCTCTTTCGCATATTTTTAACTTGCTTAAAATAGGCGAGTGGGTGTTTGACATGTCCTTTGATGAGTTCTGAAACGTCTAAAAGGAGCCTACTTTGACATGGGCACTTGCTCAGCATCTTATGGTGTGAACAAACGGGCATTTCAAGAATTGCGTGTAGTGTTTATAAAAAATTCTAAAAATGTAAATACGTTGAAGCAGGATTCTTTTGAAAACACTGTCCGGAGATTTATTAGAACTTTGAACTTACCTCACTCTGAGCTTGCCGCCCAACCCGAAAAACTTGTTGGAGGCGATGGGGTTTTCGGACGACTGCGTCAACCTGGAAGAAGGAGTAGGACGAAGCAACTATTAAAATGGAGTAGAAAAAGAGTTTTAGACGACAGTCACTGAGAAGAAACGCGGGGCAAAACCTCTATACGTTCTCCCTTCTTTCCTCATGATTCATTCGTTGGCGTCCTTATTGGCTAGTGCCGAAATCTCGATGGCTCCCAAGGGATGAAGATGGTGCTCGAGATTTGCAGCGCCCCACATTTCTAAAGCTGTCAGCGACAGATAGATATACATCCTTAGTTTGTTTTATTTTCTGTCATGTTGAAAGGACGAAGGAAGAGCGGCTTGCCTGAAGAAGGAGTGATGATCGACGCAGCACTTCCAGAGATGCTTGCAGGACTGCTTCGTCGGCAGTTCGAACCCGTAAGTGCTGTCGTCGTTCTGCAAGTTTAAGATTAATAAGTTTCTTTATGTAAGCTGTGAACTACGTGGTGATCCCCCATCAACCACTGCACTTTTGTTCCGTCCTTTTTATGTTTCTTTGTGTACCGCCGCACTCCAAGTTCACTGTTGTTTTCCGCTCCATCTTCAACGAATGCATGTTCAGTTTATTTCGCAGCACTATATACTAAACACCAAATCTCGGCCGTTGCGTCACACTGCTGACATCGCAGGCGCACTTCACCAGTTAGTTTTGGTGTGTACAGGCATGATATTTTTGTCTCACCGTAGCACCCGCTACGAATTTTCTAATTTAAATTTTACATCGTGGCTAGACCATAATGAGATAGAGTGTCGATTCTCCCACTATACACTATGCCCCTAAAAATTAAAGTTTAGAAAATAAATTAAACTATTTTAGTTCATTGGCTAACTAATTAACTTAGTTAGGGTGTTTGATGAGATTTACTAGATGCGCATAAAATAAACTCTACTGCTGACTCTGCCCACGCTGTACCTGCCACCCTCAAATTGCTAATCCCAAAATGCCACATCCCTGAAAACAAGCTATTTTATTGCAAGGTATGATTTTGATTCCACTAATGCTGGGGCTGTGGAGGAGGGTCTCAGACCGTCCGTTAAAATAAGCAGGGGGTCCCAGACCCCCTGAGACCCCCAGACTTTAAGACCCTGGATAGGTGTCCCAATTCCCAATGCTGTCCTCAGACAGCGCGCACGTTTCATGTTCCCAACAAGGCGCACAAAATTTCTAAATAAGACGGAACTGCAATCGACGCTACGACAAAACCAAGGTAGAACACAAAGAAAGCATTCTGCCGGGGATGTGTGGTGCACTGTCTGTGTTGCACCAATATAAGCATTCCTTCGGTGAAAGGCACTCGATCGTGTTACGGAGGCTACTTCTCTGACGAACCAAAAATAGACAACGCTAGTTAGAGTGCACTAACTTTCAGAAGAGCCTTAAAAGGGGTACATTTTGTATATTCAGAATTTTTTCCTTTCATTTGTCGTTTAATTTGACATGACTGTAGAAGTTTCGGCGTTTACACGCCTTCCGTACATACATTGTATTTCTAAGAAATGAAATTTTAAAATCTCTTTCCCATATTATACTAACCTCTGTTTCTCTTGAAAGAACAACTAACTGGCCACATCTTGATGCGTCATATCGCTTCATATGCAAATAAGTTGAGAAAATAAAAGCGGTCGCATGGACCCTTTGAAAATTGCTACTTTTCCCGTACTCGCGAGCAATGCATTAGGTCCTTCAATCGCCAGTTGAGCGAAGCAGGCGATTTGCGGTACTTGCCGTTTTGCCACGAACTTGAAGCATGAAGTAGCATCCCTTGTGGTAGACTTTGGTGATGCGGGGCCTGAGAAGATTAAGAACGTTGCGACGCGGGTTTTGTCGAATGTCCCCAGTGTTCTCTTCGGCAACGGTACAAAGGAGGAGGGCCTTACCAGTAATAGTTTCCAACTTTGCTCTTGTTCCGCAGAACCATGACACCGCTCGGAGTGAGCCCCAAAAAGTACTCAGTGTGGTCTTCGCCCTGATCGTCACGACACTCTTGCCATAAAGTTATTTGAAATCATAATTGTTTCTAACAGTCAGATAAAACAATTTAATATTCGGGCAGATTGCCAACAGAATTACTGTCATTTCATCCGGAATAATTGTCGAGCTCTTTGCCAAAAAATCCCCGAAGATGAAACTTTTGCTTGAATTTCCCTTGTTTTAAAAGTACCAAGGACACTTAGTAGAATAGATTTTAAAGTTACACTAAGATGGGGAGCTTGCTGGCGTCATTAACGAAGCTAAAGGAAAGGCGCAAAGAATGAAGACTGACAAGGCAGCTTGTTAATCCTTGTCCTCTTACAATGTTTGTCGTAAAAATCTAAATTTACGTTTGTTGAAAATTTAGCAACGACAACAATTCTTATAGCTAAAATAATTGAGCAATTCAGTGAAGACAAAGGCCTCTGAAAGTCTCAATTTAGTTTAGCGAGGACAAAGAGACCGTGCAAGAACACAGCTTCTAGCTCCTCGTTTAACAAGAGCCATAAGGTAAAGCAGCTTCCTGTTGAAATTATTTCATTATCCCGACAATTCTCTCATTAACTGATTGCAACCTTACAACGTGCAAATAAGTAAATTATCAACGATGACTTGATATTATGCTATTATCTTTTTTTTTATTGTACATGGAAGTATTTATATCGAACTTCATTTTTTGTTTTACTAAAGGAAAAACCACTAAGCCAGGCACAAGTGACTTACTAGAGCATATATGCATTTTCTAAACACTTCCCGTAATTAGGAACAAAATTGTACGCATTTATGGACAATCCAGTTTAGAGTTAATTCATACATTTTACAAAAATTCTTGGAATGGCCTGTCACTTAGCGATGAGTTAGCTAAGGAATTCTCAAGCTTTTTAATCTCGATCGGAACAACTATTGCAGTAAAGAAGCAGTAACACTGTATTGCAGTAAAGGAGTACAGAGGCCTACAGAACTTCAGAAATATAATGCACATCAGGAAGGAGTGTTTGTGCATGGTTATGCATCAGTGGATTGCTCAATCCTGCTAAAATAGATAAAATAAAAATTTGGGAGTAGGGCAGTTCAGGAAATTTGGGAGTTTGGGGTGCCCTGAAGGTTTACACCTGGGTTCCTGGGAACCTGGTTTGAGAACCCGCGAGTTGGCTGCGTACATAGTTTTGCCCGAGTTTAGATTTGGCCCAGCATCGTTCGTAGGTCAAAAGTGGACTCTCACAATGACTTGATGCAGGTCGACGCCATACATGTCTAGCCACTTGACTTTGTCCAGGAAGTTCATCTCGGCCGTGGCTGGCACTTGACCCCTGAAACGCAGCACTCAAATTACGTTCCGGGACAGGAGACAGATGCAAAACACTGTAGGTAGGCAGCCTGGTACCATCAACACAGTTTAGATTTTCTGACCAATTTGCACATATGCAGCACAAACGGCTATGTCACTGACGAGGCGAGAACGGCGGAGAGGAGCTTCGGTTGTCTCGAGCGACCTCCGACAATGCTTCAACGTGCACCTCGAGCACTTGCACGCGGCCAAAGCACGGCACGAGGCATGGAGCATGGGCTGCAGTCCGGGCCATTCGAAAGACACGTCCTGCCATATTCAGTGACCAAGAAGACTGTTTTGTTCTTTTGTAAGTCTTTCCAAGGGCGATTTCCACGACTATTTTCGAATCAGACGCAAGTGATATCAAAAATTGTTTTCCAAACTTCACTTTTAAAAGCTTTGATTTTTTTTTTTTTTTTTAGCGCAGTTTTTAGGCGCTTGTTTTTGGCTTGAGCGGCGTCGCCGTCGCCGTAATTGCGCGGTGCAATATGGGACATTTCTCATGATGCAACGCGCGGGGACGAAGAGGAGAAGGACAAGGGGGAGGGGAGGAGGTGAAGAAGGAGGGAGGAGGAGGATGAGGAGGAGGGGTATAACCTCCCCTCAGTACCCTTCCCTCCTCCTCCTCAAGAGCTGCGCTCTCATTCGGCGTTACAGGGTGTTGTAAACATCTTTCATTTTTTTATGTTCTTCACAGAATATGGCGTGCAAATTTGGTAAGGAATTACCGAAGCAGAAATCGCAACTTCTTCTCACAATCGGAGAGGTAGGGGTGAGAGATGGAGTTAAGATGCGACCCATCTGCCACCCTTAGCACAGGTGTCTCACCTGTGCCAAGGGTGACCGGTATCTCATCTTGGATCTGTATTGCGCGGGACACCTTGGCATCCCTGGCAATGCTGACTCGGAACACAGAAGCTGGGCCAGGCAACCCTACGTGCGCCATCTCACCTCAGTCCCCTGTGAAGATCGGCCACCTTTTCCTCCAGCTCGGGAGTCTGGTTCGTGAGGAAGCGCAGTTCTGATGCGTAGCCGGGCTGATGCCGCCGGGGCTCGTAGTCTCCAAGTTCGGCTGAAAGGGAACAGCTTAATGGACACCTTCCCCCTAAAGAACCCTTGGGTACACTTCCAAGCCGGTAAAGAGGTAAAAGTTTTCAGAGGTCCCCGTGAGTTCGGGGCACTCACACTGAATGGCCAGTGCAAAGAGCTCGGCAGCAAGGTCGAAAGCCACAGGTAGTCTACCGTGGTAGATATCTTGCTTGACTTGTAGGAAAAACTGGTACCTGCAAACAATTGTTAGACAAGAAGAACAATGACAAATGAGATCAAATTTGTAATCCAATATAAAAAAAAAGAACTTTTTTTTTAAGTTTTGTTTTAAGGCCTGGATGCATTGATTACTAAGATAGCAATCAAAATTATATGTAATCTTTCATCAATCTGTGATGTGGAACATTTTCTTGCCGATGGTGACATGTCACACAGAAAATGTTACATTTTATGGGACGCCTCCACTGATCGAGATCAGTGGACGCCTCCAACTAAAATTAATAGACCCCTTTGGAAAGACCGCCCTCTGTTGGCAGCTGTAGAATCCCTACACAATGGCGGACTAGAACCGCAACGTCACGGTTTGATTATAAGACAAAAACACACGCTGTCGGGGGAAGTTTCTAGATTATTCGCCGCATATTAACACCAAAAAATACACCAAATCAATTTTTTTTTTTTTTGCATTTCAGGTGTGAAGTTATTATTTAAATTTTTTTTATTTGCGGAGTCGCTTATTTGCTGAAAAAGAAAAACAAAAAAAACGAGGAAGTCAAACCGAAATTAAAAGACCGTTGCGGAGGGTTGTGACGTCAAAGGCACTGGAAGTTGGTTTCACTCCGCGCGAGCACGTGTTCAGCATTTCTTCAGATCAACGCGTTTTCGATAATTTCATCGGTCGTCGGACGTTTCACTGATTCTATTGTTGTTTTTTATGTGCGCGGGTGCTGTGACGTCATCGGACGTGACTCAGGTAAAGGGCGAGGAAAGCTCTGAGCCACAGTGCTCTGAGCGCCCGAAGTTGGGTCACCCTTTTCGGAGGCGCAGTGGGGAAGGCGGGTGTATCGCTGGGGCGCGTATCCATCCTCCCCCTGCCCCCCCCCCCCCCCCTCCCCCTCCCTCCCCCATTTCCCCTCAACCCCCGTTTACGGGTTTACGGCGCTTCGCGGTGACAGTGTGCCAATGGCTCATTAAAAAAATACTAACTCAGCCGTAAACATCGCCTCGCGGTGACCCGCCGGTGGTCCAAGCCTCCCCCATTATTGCACCTCCGGAAAGGAGTGTCGCCGGAGTTGGTCCCAGTTCCCAACCACCGATCTTTATAATAATTTGCACAGTCTGCCCCAAAACAACAAACTCTGTGCGAAAAAAAAAAAAAAAAGACAATCTGGATTTTGAGTTTAACATGGTGGATGGCGGCGGCTGTTCATTTTGGATCAGGCGGTGTCTTGCGCCACCTAGCGAAATAGTAACCTATGTTGTACATTACCCTCTACCTCTCCCCTGGTTTTTAGCCACCATTCGTGAAATATTTTGTTACTTAGCCGAGAGCTTTTCTTGTTTACTAGCGACACGCAGCGTCAGGTGAGCCAACTTCCGGCCAGTAGGAAATTCAAAACGAACCAAAAATCCCGAAGGAGCGAAGGAACCCCACGGGTGTCCGTTCAGACACGGATGCGGTCATTCCATTTTACGCTTCGCTGACTTGCTGCAACTTGGCTATTGCATTCCTTCCTTTTTCTTTTTTTTTTTTTAGGCTGAATGAAGTTTTGGCCGGTCGGTCCAGCTTCGCGAGCGCGTAGTTTCTCCTTTATATGTCATTTTGTGTATTTTTAACGGATGCGTTGGGTTGGATGTTTCCTTGATAGACTGTGGGTCTTCCGCTTCAGCCAACACACAAACAAAACAAAAAAACCAGTTTAACAAAACAAAAACAAAAAAATAAAATAAAAATCCCGGTGGATTAAAATAGAGCAACGAAACTAACACGTTCTCGTCTGGGCGAAATTACATAGCATCGTGACGAGAAAAAGTCAGTGCACAAAAGAAGCTAGATAGACAGTTCTCTTTCCAAAAGAAGCAAGGAAAGAAAAGTATGAAGCTAAAATAAACCTACTAACGATAAAGAAGGTAGACAATTCAGGGGCACCCTCAAATTACACAAGGGCCCGCAGGAAGGTCTAAATAAGTGTGCACGGTAGGAAAGTAAAAAGAAAGAAGGAAAGAGGGAAGAAGTGAAAGAAGGGTCACGACATGGCGCGTGATGCGACGTGACACCGGAAACGACGACCTTAAATATACAAACAAACAAAAAAGTGAAAGGGCGGGTGCAACAGCGACGGACACCGGAAGCAAAAAGGCTGTGACCCCAGGGGGCGAAGTCCGCGCATTTGTAGTCCGGGCACTTAGTAAACCATCTGACGGATGCACGTGATACGCGTCCCTGCGGTGAAACAAGAGACACGTGACAGGAAGGAAAGTCATCAAAAGCGTGCTCCGTTTTAGTTTTGGAGCGTAAGCAGCACGTTTTAAATGCGATAGGCATTTCTTTGGGCAACCCGCCTACGGAAACTTGTCATCTGCAACGCGAAGCGACTGGAACTCCTCTCCCTAGTGACAAGAGAACATCTTCATGCACGGTTTGTCCCTAAACGTATCGGAAGCTAAATGGATTACGTAAGGCGTGCAGCTCCATGCAATCCGCCGTGCTTTCCGCGCGCTCGAGACGCTGGAGGCGTCACCTGCAGCTCATTGCCTACTTGCTATATTCTTCTCTTCCTCTATCGAGCCTCTTTTTTTTTTTTTTTTTCTTGTCGCACACATGCGCCACCCCTCCTCCGATGACGCGTGTGCGTCATCGGACGAGGGGTGGCGCGAGTTGTTTCGGCTAAAAAGCGCCTGAGGCGCTCGGTAGAGGTGCTCCGGTCTTCTTCGCACTGCCCTACCTGCTA
The DNA here is from genome assembly GCA_037355805.1 of Ixodes ricinus. Classification (NCBI taxonomy): domain Eukaryota; kingdom Metazoa; phylum Arthropoda; class Arachnida; order Ixodida; family Ixodidae; genus Ixodes; species Ixodes ricinus. The sequence continues at coordinate 141,483 of JAZHYW010029612.1, forward strand.
GCCGGACACGAACAGATAGTAGGTACCGGGCCTTTGAAAACGATCTACTAAAACTCCCTAATAACATACAGACGATCGAAACCTGGCAAGGCGACTGGCTGTCTACGTTGCCATGGAAATCGCCATGTCGGTCCATTCAAATCTTCGAAGCTTCCAGAGGGTCATTCTAAACCAGTCGCACCAAGATTACAATGGAGCATCATCGTATACTGGAAGCGTTCCTCGCCAATATAAGCGTCTTTGGCACTGTGCATGCATCCAACTTATCAATCATGCCCATCTCCACGGATCTCTTACAGTTATATTGTTCTTTTCGCGTATTTCAAAACTGTAAACTTATTTTTCAGTGCCTCCAAGCACCGACACAGCATCTGGTGGTGGTACGAAGATGTACGTACGCTTGTTTCGCCGGTGTGTGGATAGCAAAATCTCGGTATACAAGAAATGCCTCCATAAAGCTATACCCGTCGCCAGCGAGTTTAGATTGGATCACCAATTAAGAACGAAGGGGTCAAGGAGAAATTGCTCATTTCACGGACCAAGATGGCGACCACACCGGGAGCTTGGCGCTAATTTAGCAGGATCCAGATAATTTATGATGCCCTGGGTTCAGTGCCCACCCCTGGCCGTTTCGATCTGGATGAGCACCGTACCGGCGTGCGGTCGTGTATCACTGCTGCGTGGTGCACGTTAAGGACCCCAGGCTATCGGTTGTACCGCACTGGCCAAATTGCTCATGTACAGCTGAGACACCAGACGCCCACTAAGGCAGACTAACTTCTGGCTCTATAAACATAGCCCCTCCCCTCCCATCCCATAGGCTGTAGCGAAGCACCATAGAAGCAATGTCCCTTTTTGTATTTGTAACCCCGGCCATTAGCTCTGCGCACAAAAGCAAAATATGGTGTAAAAGAATCACGAAAATGATCCCTGGAGAAAGGGAACAACAGGGACAAAGGACAAACAGAAATCTCCACACAGCTAGGTGACTGGTGCGCGACCGAAAAAATCCGCCTGGTCCGGGTATCGAACCCGGGACCTCTCCATTACAGGTGGAGCGCTCTACCTGAGTTAACCAGGGGTTAGACGTCAGTATAGAGCAAACGGGTTTTATCAGCTGCCACCAGTCTAACACCAACAGGGGTGAAGCTTGCAATTTAAGGCTGCGGTCCCACGGCAGCCATCTTGAACAAGGCGTTAGTTCAACCAATAGATGGCGACACGCACCCGTGGGGTGGCCGAAACATTGGTTCACGGTGGGATGGCTCGAGCACCATCACGTTCCCCTCGTGGCCTTGCTCGCGCCGCTGCCAGCTGTGCTCAGCTGGCTCAAGTAGCGTGGCCCAGCAAACGGATGTATGAGAGAATGTCAGGCTGGGTATAAATTGTTCTTTGATATACGGAGATGCGGTTCGGCGGTTGTCACGGGCTTTCGCAATCTTACCAAGAAGGAATCAAATGTTAATTGACGTGTCGATATTCTATCAATGAAAACTCCTTCTGCGGGAATGCACGCTCAGTAGACTTAATCTTCCAAGAGACCAGTGGAAGCGGCGACGTCAAGTAAACTGCTTCGCGATTTACGGTGCTTACTTCACCATTTTAATGACGACTGAAAATTACGTCACGAAATATTGTGTTTCACGGGGTCCGGAAGATGTTGTAAAGGTTGTTACATTATAGTTCCCAGAAAACAAACGCCATTGCAATATTTTCGGAAGTACCGACACACATAATGTTGTAAGTACAGCTTAGGAAGAATATGATGAAAACCATCAGAATAAATAGGAAGACGTTTATTTGCAATGAAGACGCTATGAATGAACGGCGTTTAGCGACGGCATGTTATGAGCGTTCGGGAATTTATAAGTTCACGTGATTGCTAACTATGGACATGCGGACAATGAAGAGCAGTTTTGTCGGGAGATGGTGTTGCGGTGATGACCTGATATCGGACGACTCGTGGCAGACGAACAAGCAAGTTTCTTCTCAGCGAATGGTAAGCGTCCAGTGTCAAGGACAGCACGTGGTTACCGACGTTGTCGACGTTTCGAACACTTACCGCTTTCGACAAAAGTCCTGGCACCTGGGCTAACTTTCTGGAAAGACTCGAAGTCTTCATTGAGTCCAACGTCATCATGAACAGTAACTGAAAACGATCCACTATTCAGTCGGTGGGTGGCGAAACGTATCCGCGTCTGCGGAGTCATGGTCGATGCGTACTCTAAGTGGCTGGAAGTTTACACGATGCCTGCCACGACGTCCGAACACGTCATTGACGTTCTACGGTCTCTTTTACTTACTTTTGGCGTACCGAAAATACTTTTCTCTGATAACGCGCCAACGCGCCAAACAGATGGTGGGCGAAACGAAAAAAAGCCCTCTTGAAGCTTACGGAAGAAGCGGTTCAGTGAAGAATCGCCAGGTTCTTGTTCCAGCAGCAAGCGACGGTCTCATCTTACACGGTAAAAACACCCGCCGAAGCAATGTTCGGCGGACGAAGAGCCACACCCCTCGATCTCATGATATATATATATATATATATATATATATATATATATATATATATATATATATATATATATATACTATGGCCTACGAACGAAGATCGAGAGATTCCCAGATCGGGAGTAATGGCAGTTTATTCGGTCGGACAACTCGTCTACGTGAGGAATTTCAGCGGAAGTCGGGCCTTCCATGTAAAACTTGAGTAGAAAAGGCTCTATGCTGGTTGACCAGAAGATGTCATCCCTCTGAATACGTTGGATATCGATGCCCTTGAGAGTAAATATAACTAAATCACAAAACTCTCTTTGTGTATTGTGTAACTGCCCTTATATTTGATAGTAGAAGCTATGGGGGTGATTTGGACCTTTCAGACCAGGCTCCTTTTTCTTATTTTTCGCCTCATACTCCTTTGCGGTTTAAGTATGCTTCAAGAATCTTTTGGAACGGGGACACTTTACGTCAACGAGGCCATTTTTTCCAAGTAGTCAATCAGGGAATGCTGCTAGAAATCCGTCCCTCATATTAACGAATAAGCCGCACTTCTGCACAGTGCAGTTTTCCTGTTTCACGTACAGTTGTAAAGCAGCATCCTCATTGGTTCTACCATATTCTGTTGCGGGTGAAGAAAGGTCTTTGGGTACACGATACTTGAAACAAGTCTGGCACTGTACGTTGTGGTTCGACACCCACTAATGTCGTCGTCCTTATAGAGCCTCATCATTTAATCGTTACCTCGTCACCTCATATTGCTCTTCATCAACAGTAAGTACAATAGGCTACCGCCATATTACAATCCAAGAATTGAAAAATTGAGCCGTTCAGTCCTTCAACAGGTTTATTATTTATATAATGTTATTACGTTACATTACCTCTAGACGATCGACGACCATCGTCGATCTTCAAATACTTATACCTGTATATAGATTAGATGCACAAGGGGGGGGGGGGCATCGGTTGCCGAGTGCATGGTCTATCGCACACCAGCTCGGAGCACTTGGAGCGAAAGCTCGCGCTGCAGAACCCACCACGCCCCTGCCCGTTTCGATCTGGAAGAGCATCGTACCGGCGTGCGGTCGTGTATCACTTCTGCGTGGTGCACGTTAAAGACCCCAGGTTTGCGGTTGTACCGCACTGGCTAAATTGCTCATATACAGCTGAGACACCAGACGCCCACTAAGGCAGACTAACTCCCGGCTGTATAAACATACACACAACAATTTGCTATTAGACGCATAATCGCAAAGAACACCGCGTGCCGCCTCTTTTCTCTGGATGCCTTTTTTTAAACCAGCGCAAGCTCGCGCGTTCTCTCTTTTGAGACAGTTAGAACAGTCGCACATAAAACCCGCGTTTCTCCTACCCGGCCGCTTCCTCCTCTCATTATGTGTAGTTGGTTATCAACTAAATAAGCTATAATAGTGGTGTATTATTCATATTTACTTTCAGTTTCAGTCAGGGAAAAGGAGTTTCGTGGGAACCAGAGCCAATAAATGAGCTGCGCTTAGAGTATCGGCACTCTCTTGCCCGACACTGTTGTGAACGCCGCCATTTTGGTGCTTGTGCAGAGCAGGCGCAACTGCCGATCGTCATGATTCAAAAGTGCGACATCCTCAGCATTAGATTCGGTGTTAGGAATCTCATGTAATGTTGCTTTGCTTTGTCGCAAACTGTTGAAAGTGGAGGACGAAAAAGTGTTCCTTGTGATTTCAGATAAAGCTTAAAATAACTGGCAATCATGATTTTAAGCCACAATATGGCCAAGTGTCGCTACTCTGAAGCGTAGCTTATTTAATGACACTATTCATGCTCTTGTTCAAGAGGCATGTATTACCTGGAGGGGCCATGACGTAAGGCCCGTGGATTCCACAAGCCACTACCTTTTGACACCTGCCTCTTCCTCATTGTTCCCGCTTGTGCCAGTAGATTAGCTACGGTTCAGAGTAACGACACTTGGCCATATTGTGGCTTAAACTCATGGTTGCCAGTTATCTGAAGCTTTATCTAAAATCACAGGAAACGCTTTTCTGTCCTCCACAAATGTTTAAACAACCCGCGACAGAGCATTGCCATATTGCATCAGCTTCCTAGCACCGCATCTAATGCTGAGGAAGTCGCACTTTTGGATCATGACGATCGGCAGTTGCGTTTGCTCTGAACAAGGCCCAAAATGGCGGCGCCCAAAACAATTTTGTTGAACGGAGTGCCGATACTTTAAGCGCAGCTCACTTAGTGACATCTGAGGCATGAGTGAACAGTCTGCCAGGTCCACTCGCAGCTACGCTCAAAGCGAGTAGTGTAGGGTGAGCGTATTTTTTTCCTCTTCGTCTTTATTGTTTATTGATTTTAATTATATCAAATAATGAACACTTTATATCACGCTACGCTTGTGTAATTATTTGTCTTAGATTTATTAACCTGACCCAGTTCTTAAACCGTTCATTTATCGATAGTAAATCTTGAAATATATTTTGTAAATGTGAAGGTAAAACGACACGGAGATTGATGATGATACAGACGCCAACGCCGCCCTCGAAATTTTTTTGAACTTAGAAATCAGCAGTTTTGTCTGCCATCCGCCAGGTAGCGCAACAAAACACCCAAACAGTTTTTAATTGTTTTTAAAATTAGCTAAGCTCTAAAACTATCAAGAAACCAAAGCAAGATCATTGGGAAAATCTAATACATCGCAATGTATGTCTATTCCATACAATAAATGTTATTAGATGCCAATAAATCTGTTTGATGTCCAAAAAAGATGTGCGTCAAAAACAGGTAAGTTTGAGGGGCTCCCGGAGCGTTATGACTTTGAAAATAAAAAAAAGCCACCGTCCACCTCTTGGGCAACTATTGTAGTTCTAAATGTTACAAAAGATTTTACCATAGTTTAATTATTTACTCGGCGGCATTTGAATTACCATGACTCGAAGCACAAAAAAGTGCTAGGTTTGATATAGAATATCTAAACAAAAAAATTTTACACAACATTAAATTTTTTTCATTATATTACCAATTATAAGCACTACATCTGTAGCTAATTTCATTGCCCTAGCGCTTGTCATTAAAAACATATTTGTGCTGAAAAATGTCAATTTTAGGGCAATATTTGGAGAGCTGAAAAAAACAAAGTTAGTGCAAATACCAAAAAAGTATACCGTTACATTCTGCTGCAACATCATCTTAACAAAACTGCTCTATTGGAACCGTGTTATCTTTAATGAATCGTTCATAAAACATGAACCAGCGGAGCAAGTGAGGGTCCGTGCCATCATATTCGCAACGCCACAAATGCGCATGAGCAGTATAAACCGATACATACATAATATCAAATGAAGGAGGATTGCATGGCCTTTCGAATGACATCAATCCCACAAAACAGTATTTAAAAGGAGATGAGTAATGACCTGCCAAAAAGTACCTAAACTGCCACATTCAGTGGGACCTAATGCAATTAAATGCAAAGGTGCAAGCGAGCTGGACAAGAATGACGAAAATGATCCCGGGAGGAGGGGAACAAGAGGGACAAAGGACAAACACAAATCTCCAACACAGCTAGGTGACTGGTGCGCGACCGAAAATTCATTCTTGTCCAGCTCGCTTGCACCTTTGCAGTTAATTGCATCATAAACAGATGGTGTAATAGCTTCTTTAACTCCCTTTTAGTCCTCTCTTCTGGGAATACGTGTTGGGAGATTCGGTGAAAGTATGCTGCCAGTTGGGAAATCGTCTTGTCCGTCCTCGTGTTTTGTGTTCTTCATATTATTTGTGTTATCCTTCTTACCAACACGCTCTCCAGTCCAAACTTTTTTTTTTTTTCTTTCGAGGTATTGTGATCTTTTTAGAGTTTCGATTTTGTAACCGAGAATTATGCTAGAATGATTCCAGAGTGATATTTACGTAGCCCGACAGTGGCATAATAGACCCCTTAGGAAAGTGTGCCCTCTGATGACAGCTGTAGAATCCCTGCACAATAGCGGATGCAAGTGCGAGCTTCTTGGGTTTGAATGCGTCCCGGCTCACGAGCCCTCTTGTAACGAAAGCGCATTTTCCTTTCTTTTTTTTTCTTTTTTTTTTTTGGGGGGGGGGAGGGAGGGCACGGTTTTCGCCTAAGCCCCCAGGGTCCCAAGGTCAACTTTTTTTCTAATGATAAAATTGATATACATTAGCCAAAAGTGTAGTTTTTGCGTGACAGTAAATATTGGGTCAACAAAATAAAACTGGGCAACGTTTCGGCCGCAACGTCACATTTCAGCAGACCCCCCCCCCCCCCCCGCCCCACGCACGCACACACACACAGAAAAGCCTGACCCATAAATCCGCCCCTGCTTTCGGAAGGACTCTATTGTTGCGAAAGGGAACTTTCTCTGACATTGTTTTGTTTACAAATCCTGATCCTTTTTGACCCCCTTTACGTCGCTTATGACTCCGCGAAGCGCACGGTACTCACAATTGAATGTCTGTGTCCTAAAGGCAAGCGAACTCGGCGTTATGCGTATAATGGTTTGTGCAAGGAGGGCTTGGTCTGCCCAGTGCTTATTAAAGTCTCCCGTAAATTGCGGGGGTCTCTGCTAAGGGGGAGGGAAGGATCATATTAGATGCACACAAAGCGACTTGATTAAAAAGTATGCGTAACCCGGCATGTTTCTCGGGAAACAAAACCGACCAACTACGCGTGGATTCCGATTATTCTTCTCGTCAAGAATTAGTGTCCCAGAAACATTCGCCATTTTGTTCCACACAAAATCGACACGGCTACTCGCAACATAATTTTTCTCTCTCTCTCTCTGGAGATGGCTGCTCAACAAAACTCGAACGGGGAAAATCCTAATATTTCTCACTATAAAACGGAGTACTTATGACTGTGTTTTCACCAACTCCAGAGATATGGCGGGTGGTCTCAAAATCGGCAAAGGAGCCGAGACCCCCCCCCCCTCCCCACCGAGACACCCCTGATTTTAAAGGGATGGTGAACCGAAATTTGGATTAAAAAAAACAAAAAAACAATGCAGGAGATGTAGGCGGGACGCTACAATCCCTACAACACTACTCGTAAGGCGATATCTCGAATGGACGGCCGTATTTCTGGAAAAAGAGGTCGAGATTGAATGAGGCCGATGAGGCGCGTGACGTCAAGATATCTCGTTTCCTCCTCTCTTCGCTTCGCCCCCTCAAGGCGGCGAGGCGGAGAAGACAAGAGGCCGTTTCCTCTCCTTCTCGGAGAAGCAAGACGTAAACATATCAATCAAATGCGCCTCCTTTTTTTTTTTTTTAAATACGGTCATCAGTTTGAGATGTCGCTGTATGAGTGATGTATTGGTTTTCGTAGCATCCCGTTGCACGCTTTTGCCGCCTTGTTTTGTGGAATCCAGCTTTCGGTTCAGCATCCCTTTAAAGGGATACTTCAACGAAATTTGAAATATACCCGTCGTGTTCAAAAATAGGCTGCATATGATCCACAATATCCATAAATGACAATCGCACGTTGGTATTTTGAGCCTGTCTGGCAAGCGCTCGGAGAACAACCAGCGGAGACCACGTGACATCCAACGCAATCGTGACGTAGTTCGTCTCGGGACGAGCAAAGCTGCGGCGAGGCCACGGGCAAGGCTCACGTCGAGAAGATAGCCTAGATAGTCGTTCCAGCCACCGAAGCGGCTGCTTTTGTACGAATTTTGGGTGACGGGTTAACCTTCTTTAATCTTGTAGAGGGACAATAGCGACTTCTCGGGCACACAAAAGGGATTCTCGGGAAGAGGGGAGTTTCTCCTTCCCTTCTTCTCTCGTCGTGGCCGGAGGCGAGACACTCACCGTCACTAGCTGTCAAGGTTCCTAGACGGGCATTACAAGCGAGACGTTAGCGACATCCACCAGGTGCTCTTCGCTAATCGTTTAATTCGTTTTCAAATTCCTTTTCGTGTCTTTGTTAACAGGATATCGGTATGTCCGATGTGATACTGCTCCTTTGAACACATATATACCAAAAAATAAGCGTCGAAATTGCGTTGAGACATGGCCACACTAGTTTAACGGTGTAGAGGTGTGATTTTACCACCACAGGACGACTGCTACCCGGGGTTTTTAAACGCCGACGTCCAATTCTAAACAGGGGAGTAACGGGGATTAAGTCCAGCTTCCCTGGGTATCTGCAGCGCGAGCTTTCGCTCTACGCTTATTCCGAGGTACGACGTGCTAACAGCTCGGCTTAAATAAGCATCGTGCCATTCACGAAAGGTAATCCGCCCGTGGAGCGCGGGCTCATTAATGCCGTACATAAAAGGTGTGTTGTGATCGTCGTTAATTAAGGCAGCTAAAGGGGCCCGCCTTTGTGAGCGGGGGCCTTTGTTCATTTTCCCATTGACACACATTCCTAAAAATAAAAATAAAAGTAAATAAAACGGTAGTATATATTAGAGGACAACACAAAAAGGCGGCCATATTTCATCTCTTTGTCCGCGAGCTCGCGTTTTTCAAACAATCGTTTTGTTTTTTCTTTATTTCCGTTAAAAGCGAGGCATTTTTGCTCCGCCAGACAACGCCGTTTGAGAAAGCCGATTGTTAAAAACGGTCGCCAGGACGCTTGCGAAAATCGGTCACCGAACGCATCTAATCACAGCGTGGAACGGCGCTCGACTCTGTTGCGAAAATAATGACTCCGTTCAAAGGCGCAAACGCCAGCCACCTTGAGCCAATCAGCGCGCCGGAAACGAGGCAGGTGACTATAGGTATTGACAGTGTGCCCTGCTCCCGCGGAGAGCTGTCACGTGTTCAACTCGGTCACCCTGATTAGTTGCTCTTATGCTGACAGTGTAGGTGGCCCAAGCCACTGCTCGACTAAAAAATTGATTGATTGATTGATTCCTCGTGAACCAAAAGCGTCTTTATTTTACCGTGTTTTTTTTTTCGTCTATGGATATGTTTACAGTGCTATAGGGGGTATTCACTGAACGCCATATTTGAGGGCAATGCCTAGAGCGCAAGCTCAGAACGAGCTCACAATATTAATAGCCTACTTAAAGCGGCAATCTCGATAATGCGGAATGCACGTTGCAAAGGAACTGCGGAAGCTTGCCGTCACCACGCGCTCAGCAGCTGCGCACACCGCTATGGCCGCCAGTGAATGCTCCCTATACTCCATTTCACTTTCCCTGTGAGCGTAGCAGAAGCTACAAGAGCGAACTCCGGGCTTTCAGCGTCCCTGCCAAGCACGCGCGCTTGTGCAGTGCAAGCATGCACTGGTCAGGCACAGCCTCCTTTATACTCACAAAGCATGGCAGTTCGATGACGGAGCCATAGAGTGCCCGGTCGCAGATTTGGAGCGCGAGGATCTGGTAGCACATGCATTTCTCGGGGAGTCTGGTATTCAGCGCACAGCTTTCGCAGCGGCGAGGACCCGAAACATGGTTTTCAAACCCGACGAGAAAAGAAGCGGTAGCGCGAGGAACGCGAGCAGCACGAGCGGCCATTCCATCGCTCGGAAGAAGTGTGTCTCGGCGTCTCGCCGCAGCGGGGCGCCCGTCACCTGGCTCTCCTCTTATCCGTTGTCTGCCGCTCTACCTTTTCAATTTCGGCGGCCGCGTCTCATGGCGACCAGCCAGGCTTTGTCAGTATAGAGGAGGCTATGGTTCAGGGCCACGTGCTCGAGCTTGTAGCATCGGACTGCCCTACCATACCCTCCTCCATACTCACAAAGCCAGGCGGTTCGACGACCATTTCTCGGGGAACCTGGACGTCACGTCACAGCTTCTGCAGCGGGGAGGACCCGAAAGACACTTGTTCGCTCGGGAGAAGTGTGTTTCGGCGTCTCGCCGCAGCGGGGCGCCAGTCACGTGGCTCTCCTCTCATCCGTTGTCTGCCACTCCACCTTTTCCATTTCGGCGGCCTCTTCCCGTGGCGATCTGCCAGTCTTTGACAGTATATAGGAGGCTATGACTAAATGTTCGGAGCTTGCTCTCGTAGCCTCTGCTACGCTAACACATATAAAAAAAAACAGAAAAAAAGAACTGTAGTGGAGAAGCGTAATGGACGCATTTTCGAAACGCGAGCCACGAGTATTATATTTTTCTCGCCTGGAACGCTGCTCAAAACTTGAGAGCTACGGGCCTATAAGATCTTGACGCAAATAACTAATTCTTCTCCAGCTTAAAAAAAAAAAAATCACTCAGGAGCGCGAACAAATGGCGCTTGGGTGAGTCTGCCTCACTTTGCTTCCTCCACCCCATGTGCACGCGCGCATTTCACGCAGAATCGCCCCACTCAAAAACACAATGGTATATAGTACATCGTTTTCCAAGCGTGTGCCGCTTTATACTGTCTGACAAAAACAAAACTAAAACGGATACTGCCGCAACCAAAACAAGAAAGAAAAGAACAATAACAATAACACGAACGGAATGAATTAGAGAAAGAATGGCGGCACGCGTGCTTCCGCGCATGCGCGTGAAATATTAGCGGAGCGCGGCGGCAGAACAACGGGGGCGTCAAAAAGAACGCAGGGGCGCTGCCGTGTCTGTAATCGTGACTGGCAGCGAGGGTATGCAAGGGCGTGAACCGTGTGAAGCGCTGGTCACGAGAGTTTATTTTTTTGTTTGTTTGTTTCGTCGTCTGCAGGCTGAGCATGTTTCCCGCCTTTGCCCGTTGTTTTTCTGCCTCTGTATAGAGTTCGATTATATCGGTTGCGATTACAATCGTAGGTATACATCGAAGCGAAGCGATCGAGTTACCCTCGATACACCGCCGACATTTGTATACGCGGCCCCGGTTTTCCTGTGCAGGGCGATGAAATACAGGGCGACTCGCTTTAAGGCAATGCCGACTTACTCAATCGTAAACAAACAAACAAACAAAAAATAAGAGCAAACTTGAGGCAGTATGTCGTAATATCCCCTGAAAACGCAACGGACGTGTTGTGCACGCTACAGCCACTCAGTAGAGAGACTTTTAGTAGATCGTTTCGACGACTCCGATAACGATACCCGATACTTCTGTCTCCGCCTTTGCGCTTACATATATAATAGGGAGTTTTAGTAGACCGTATTTCCCCCTCCGCTACAGCCTCCGCTACGAAGAAACCGCCACTGCGCCTGCGCGCCGATGGCCTTGGCTGTAGAGTTCCGGGTAGCGGAGGGGCTGAGCGGAGGGGGAAACACGGTCTACTAAAACTTGCTAGTATCGCTATCGGGGGTATCGGAGGTATCGGAACGATCTACTAAAACTCTCTATTATCGGGCGTATTGGAGGTATCGGAACGGTCCGCTAAAACAGTTACGCAGAGCAACGCAATTCCGTTCGGCCATCTGCGTGCTTCAAATCATGGTTGCCAGTTATCCGAAGCTGTGTCTCAAACCGAAGGAAACGGTTTTCCCTCGTCCAGGAATGTTAGAACAGATTCGCGAGAGAGCAATGCTGAGCGCAAGTTCGTCTGCTTCTTTTGCAGGGGTTGTGGTGACGTCAGAAAGACACCGAGCTCTGATTGGCTCTGCTTGAAAGAGACCTCAAAGCAAGCTGCCTTCAGGTCTACCCACTATCCTTCATTCGGAACCAATCAGAGCTCGGCGTCTTTCTGACGTCACCCACAACCCCTGCAAAAGAAGCAGACAAGCTTATTGCGCTCCGCATAGGAAAACCCCTGAGCTTCTTCATGGCGCATCTAACAAGCATCGGAAGTCGCATCTTCGAATTGCAGCGCTCGCTCATGCACTCAGCACAGAAATGGCGGCGGCCAGAAGAAAATCTGGACTAATTCAGTATACGCTCTAATGCATCGTAAAAAAAGTAATGGTCACGAAGTATGTTTCGTTCTATCGAGCGCACCACCCAGTGTATATAGTACACCCTTAAAGTTTGTATCCGCAGGGTGGGACCGTAAGGACTAAACACATTGGGCACGCCTGGCAAGATTCGAATTCCAAACGTATATACCTGAACTTGGGCACGCGAACGTAGCTTCGCAAAAAGTTTTATGTGTTGTTTGTTTGTTTGTTTTTAGTGCTAAAGTCGGAGGTGGTAAAATATTAAAAACAGCGGCCGTGCATTTCCTATGCCCTATACCGTATGTTTATCGTCTGCAAACTGGTTTGCGAGCTCGCTCCCAGATGGCCATTGTTCGAATATTTCGTTAAAAGTGTTAACTCTCGCAATCATATTGCTCATCGCCAACATCTGCTACGTTTTTAGTGTTTTCGCGTTCAGCGAGCCAGCCGAAAGCCAGTTCATAAAATGGTGTGCACACGACAAACAGGCATGGTATAGGATAGGAAATGCGCGGCCTCCGATTGTGCTTTATTTTTAATATCTCACTACCTCGGAAGACCTCTCAAAAAAAAAAAAAATAGAGATAATATTTTTTTTTCCGAAACTGCGTTGGCGTGCTTAATTTCAGGCATGTACGTTTTGAAATCGAACATTGCAAGGCGTGCCAAACATGTTACTCCTTACAACCCGCACCCATATATATATATATATATATATATATATATATATATATATATATATATATATATATATATATATATATATAGAGAGAGAGAGAGAGAGGGAGAAAGAAGAAAAAGATTTGCACAACGGGTATTGAAGTATAACGGTATGACCCATGAACTTAGTAAGAACTGTCCTACGCGTCATTCCCAGGAACGCCGTGCACAAAAGTGATGTTAGCATACCAGAGCATCAGTAGATGTCGGTGTGCTTGGCCAGGAAAGGGCCAAAACATAAATGACTTTTTCAGATTGTTTTTTAAGTTATATTTCTGATGCTGCGGAAGGTTAGTGGAGGGTTGTGGCGAAATCATGGTTTATACCGCACCCCGATCGAACATCCCGATCACAAAATAATTATCGGAAATTTACGACGTACTCGTCTGGTTACTGAGGTTTCAAGACACGAAGAGGTCGATTTGGTTTCCGAGCAGTTAAAACTGGGATATTGACGACAGTATATATCTCGGATGATATGCCGGTTTAAGATGGCTCTACGACCCCGACGATCGGTTTTGAAGCTACTTGGTGACAGAAACAAAATGTCCTCATGAGATATCCAATGGTCGTCTCACCAACGGGACATTCTGGTGACAATGCAATTACTCACCTTGTGATCTCCTCGAGAAGCTTGCAAGGGTCTGGTGCGTAGAACTTCACTCCGAAGTAGAACGTGAAAGTGTTCACCCCTACGAAGAACAAAAGAAATGTATCACTATTTTAATATTAATACGTTTTCTTTTAGCAAACCGTTATCGTGTTCAGCGTACCGCACTACCGGAGCCTTTTCCGTGCCGCGGGGTGCGCGCTTAAAAGCATGCTTCAAGGGTGCGGTACGCGGTAACGGTTTGCTAAAAGTCTTTAACTAAAACAGGAGTTCATTCACTGATGCTCCAGAGCTGTGCGCTCCTTTCTTAATTTTTGTTGTACCAGGCAGGCACGTAGCCAGGATTTTGTTTCGGGGGGGGGGGGGGGCGCCCATGGCAAAATGTTGTATGAGGGGGAGGGGGGAAAGGAGGACCCAGCAAAATGGAAGATTTCGGGGGGGGGGGGGGAGGCGAGCCCCATGCCCCCCGTTCTGGCTACGTGCCTGGTACCAGGAACGGCTAAACGCTCATCTGCGCATCGCAGCTGCATGCAGGAGCACGCGGAGCAACCTAGCGCGCGCTGCATAACCCTGTTTGCGATGGACGGTAAAACGTCTCTTTCAAATGCCTCCATAGCACCCGCCCATTTCAGCGCCGGACAGGGCGTCATATTATTAATAAAGTTTGACACCACCTCCGCCGCAACGTTGGCAAAGACCACAGAGTAGTAGTTAAAAAAAAAAACCAGCCCAACTGTTCATCTAAACACAACGTCAAGCATGGCGTCCCAGCCGGTGTGTCAGGCACGTGCGGCATGCGTGTGAAGATAGCTTTGACAGGCTTGCAACTGCACTTGATTGCTCATACGAGAAGAGACAGGGCGACAGCCAGGTGCCCTATATTTGGAGCCGGGAAGAAGGGGTGGGAGCGTGGACTGAAAGCTCGCGCTGCAGGCAGGGCCCTTCCATTCCTTCCCCACCCCAGCCCATTTCGATCTGGAGTATCATCCAGGCTAGCAGCGGTACTCCAACAGCAAACTTTTCTCAACACAATTATATTTCGGAATCGTGTACAGCGGAGACGTCAGACTCTATGCTGAGGCAGATTACCTTCCCGCCGTCTAAATCCCAGCACAACAAATACGACTCATTTCGAGCCCTCCCTTTCGTTATAAATAGCCCGTCCGCAAATGACTCCAGTAAAAACTCGGGAGAAGCTTGGACGATTAGCAAACATATCTGTCGACATTGTCCTCACTTGGAAACGCGAACGTAGGTTGCGGTTAATAAGGAACACGACCCGACCCAACCCGCGAAGGGTCAGAGTCACACTAATGAGGCTCGGAATATGGCTACCCTTGCCCCCCGAAGCGCATGCAGGAAGACAATCCATCCATCGAGAGCATACCACGAGCCTCGCGAAGCGTATTGGGCCCTTCTTCCAATACATCTCATTTACCGAGGTATATAAATACACCACGCACCACACTGCACGCGGGGGAGACGCGAGACGGTGGGTCCGTCGTCTTGGAATGCGCGGCGGCCATTGCTGCGGCCTAACCGTCTGCGATGGTCGAGCGGCGATAAAACCGTAAGCTGGACCTCGAGCAGCGACCTGGGGCGACCCTCGGGCAAGGGTCACGGGGTGACCCGCGGGCTTCGCAGAGGGAGAGCTCATCGTGATTGCGCGCGGGCACCCCGCGCAATCGTGATCCACATGAGGGGGCGCTGATCTCTGGTCGCCCCCACCCGTAGGGGTCGACACCTATTGAGCTGCACGAAATGGTGCACCGAATGGGCGTGCTTGGGGCGGCGCACGACACAATCGTATACACAGCACGACAGCCGTCGAGTTAGTTCTTCCATTGCACTTGCATGTCACGTAGTTGCTCTCTTCAGGCGCGGGTTTAGATCTGGATGAGCGTCGCATGCGTTCGTGTAATCGCTACTGCATGATGCACGTCAGGGCCGGTTCACACATTTGCGTTGCCGCTGCTTCTGACCGCTTTAGACGGAAGAACACACAGCTATAGCGCCATCTACGGGCATCCAATAGTTCGGCGGCATGGCCTACCCAAAGTTGCCATTTTTGACCACCAGATGGCGCTGGCTAGCAGGCGACAGGGGCACCTCCTGTTTATTGCTCCGCCTTCCGCCAGCAGTACACCAGACTACGGCGGCGACGCGAGGAAGAAGTACGCGCGGCCGCTGGAACACGCAGCGACGATGATTTATGCCTTCCCCCAAACAAAACACGAGTAATGGCAGCCCGTCACATTGCCGCTTGCAGGAGCGTGCTCTCTCACGGACGACGGCCCCTCGCGTGTCTTTGGTCGATTGTGCCGTATAGCTTTTCGGCACGGCCGCTCGGTCATCGATTATATCGGCGGGAAAGGCGGACAAGAGAATCAAGGTCAGCGACGCGTGGCTTTCCGGCCGTGTCGCCCGCTTCGCACGGTCGCCGCACGACCCGGTCGCTCGCGCCGCAGCGCCAAAGAAAAAGAATCGACGTCGTCCGGTACCGGGAAGACGGATGCATGCGCGAGGAGCCAGAGGACAGCACAAGTTGGATGGATGGTGGTGGCATGGTGGACGTTTCTGTTAAATCGGGCGGTGACTTGCGCTATCTATAGCCAGATATTATCTTTAGCACCGCACCATTAGTGCTGTCTATCCTCCCATCAAATTTAGCCGCCATTTCTCTATCCCTTTGTTCAACCTTCCAAAACATTTTGTACCGACCATCGTGCTCTTACCGAATGCGTCTTACCTCGCGTTTGCAGCTAACACCAATGTCGAACCGTGACGCAGCGCTCGTGCCCAATCCTTCTGGTGGCATACGGCCCGCCCAAAGTTGCCCTTTATGGCCGCCAGACGCGCGCTGGTTAGCAGTCGACTGAGGCGCTTCCTGCTCACTGCCCATGGGACGCGGCTATATGTGCGTATGTGGTACAAATCGGATAGTTTTGAAACCACGACACAAGCACGACCGTGCTTCAACTTGTATAACACAGAAAAATGGATGGATCGATGGATGGACGAGGCTGAACCCTTTGAATCTGGAGGCGACTTGCGCCACCTATGTTCTCTATGACAAAGGGGAGCGGTTATTTAGTCCCCCGTGGGGACCAAATGCGCTGCCACGGCCATTAGTCCCCTGGGGGCCTAACGGGGAGGGGAGCAACTTTTGCGGCCCTCCCGTTCGTCTCTCACAGTTGAACCCCCAGGACTACACTTTGCACCCTTGCATTTAGGCCCCAGGGACTAAATGTTGCGCTCTTACCATATTTATTCAGAAATTGTCTGAATCGTCGTCGTGTACACAAATATTTTAATAAAAATAAGAACAATCGCGGAAATTCTGTGATAAGCACAAGAAGCCAGTAGCACAGAGTGTGACTGCAATGTTATTGAGCTTCACGCGTTCCACAAGAATATTTATTTCTGAAGTCAGTCGATTCCGAGCGTGAATCGCGAGGGATTTGTATCAAACTCATCTTCACGTTTATATCTCACGGCTACTTCGTCTCACTGCAAGAGGACCGATTCCAACCCGGTGCAGGTGCTCCGATTTGGTTATCACTGCAAGCTGCGCCATTGCTCCATGGCGTGGAGGGTATGAAAATGTACTCGCCATATTACTCAAGATGCAGCTATGAAATGCCGAGAGCTTGCCTGCGTAGACTACATTAAACTGCTCACATATACCTTCGTTGTAGAAACTCAAAATCAAAGCACCCAGGGGGATCGGTGGCCGAGTGGGCTAAAGCGCACACCCAGCTCGACGCGCGTGGAGCGAAAGCTCGCGCTGCAGAACTCAGGGATCCTGGGTTCGAGCCCCACCCCTGCCCGTTTCGATCTGGATGAGCATCGTACCGGCGTGCGGTCGTGTATCACTACTGCGTGGTGCACGTTAAAGACCCCAGGCTAGCGGTTGTACCGCACTGGCTAGTTGCTCATCTACAGCGAGTGACTCGTCGCAACTTTAAAATGGCTGACCAACTACACGCTGTATAAACATCCCCACAACCCAATTTTTTCAAAGCACCCCACCGTCGTCGTCCTCGTTCTTTCGAGGAGGCATGGTGATGACCTTTCATTAGCCAGCTCGATTCAACCGGCCAAGTTTTATCAGCCCCACCATAGCCAAGTCTAGCCAAGTGCCCGTCATACCCACACCGTTGCCTCCCAGATAGCTGAGCTAACTACGAAGGCTGTGCAGGCGCGAGCGGACAGCCTTGACTGCCTCAACTGGAGCTCTCGCTGCACGCGCTGCGCTCAGCATGCAGCCGCCGAGGTTTCATCCAAAACAACTAGCTCGCGCTTTCAGCATGCGCGGCTAACAATAGTCCATGCTAAGATGAGACGAAGTATAGTATACTCTAGAGCCACTAAATGAGCTGCGCTTAGAGTATCGGCACTCCGTTCCCCAACATTGTTGTGAGCGCCGCCATATTGGGGCTTGTGCAGAGCAGACGCAACTGCAGATCGTCACGATTCAAAAGCGCGACTTCCTCAGCATTTGATTCGGTGTTAGGAAGCTCATGTAATATTGCTTTTCTTTGTCGCGGACTGTTTAAACTTTTGTGGAGGACGGAAAAGCGTTTTCTGTGATTTCAGATAAAGCTTCAGATAACTGGCAACCATGATTTTAAGCCACAATATGGCCAAGTGTCGTTACTCTGAAGCGTAGCTTATTTAGTGGCTCTAGTATACTCTAGCTGAGCTGCCAGAACCAACGTTACTGGAGCAAGCTCCAGTAACGTTGGCCAGAACCAGCCGGTATTTCAAACCTTCTCCCTCAACAACACCTCATACCTTTCTTCACACGAAGACGACGCCAAGCGGCGAAAGCCCGAAGTGCGATTGGCGTCCGCGACTCATCTGAACCGCGGTGGAGATCAGATAGGCTGCAGTTTCCGCCGCCCAAAACTCCTCTCGAAAAAAAAATAAAAAAAAGGTCCAGTTATATGCGAACGAAATTGCTCGCGTCGCGCCCTGTGCAGGTGGCTATAACAAGCGGTATCGACTGTATGTATCACAAGCACCATAGTATCCGCTGGAGAAGATTACGTGATGGTAACCGGAGTCGGTTACCCTGAGGACGGATGTCTTCTTTCGAAACCCGGAAGGAGCTGTGGCCTCTCGCACGACGCGCTTCTGGAGAGAAAGCAGCGAGATATGAGTGGCGGAGTACAAAAGCCCCCTTCGGCGAACAAAGCACAAGCTGCTTTGTTCGCGAGCTCCGAGGAACCACTACGCGCATCCAGAAGAAAGAGCACATGTGATACAACAACAAACTTCCTCCAACTCCAAAAAAATAAACAAAAAAATAGCGGGATAGGATAAATGCAGGAACGCATCAAAGAGGGAAGGCCTCAGCAAAAACATCGGCTTGAGCCGACGTTTCTGGTGGAGGGGAGGCAAAACGAGAATGTGGGAAGGGTATTCGCGTATATCCAATGTGTTGCCCATACTGGAAGTGACGAAAGGTACGATGCATTTGGCCGCTTCGGAACGGCGAAAACGAACATCGGCGCTCCCCGTTGGCGGTCCCGATGAGCCCATATCGCTGACGGCGCCTTAAAGGGGCCCTGCAATCATAATTAAGCGTCTACCGTTTTTGCGGTTTCCACGTCTATTGGGGTTCGGGCAAGCCAGCGGGCACGGAGAGAGTCACTAAATATCAGTGCGTCATATTTTAACCGGACGACGCGGAAACCTCCTCCACCGACGGGGGCGACCCGCGGTACCGAAAGCCCGCGTAATGTGACGTCTTAGGTCCTGGGCTTACTACTGGTCAGAGCCGCTAAAAGCTTCTTTTTAGTCGAAATCCAAAATATAAGGGGCGCGAACCGTTTCAATTATTTATAAAAGTAGTTTTTGTTCAGTATTTGAGATCAGAAAAGAAACAAATGCAGTTTATAAAGTACGGAAACAAGAAATGATCCGTCGACATACCCGCCACCAATCGGTGGAAAAGGCGGCGCCTACTAGAAAAGAGTAGTGGGATCAGGCGCCAACACGGAAAGGTCCCGGATGTACGCGGCGGCGCTGCGGCCGTAGGGACCGAAGGACCCGGCCGGCTCTGAGCGTTCCCAAGGCCTTCGGTGAGCAGCTTTGTCTTGCGGTTTGGCCGTTTCGCGGCATGGCAGCGCGAAGTGGCTCCCATTCTGAACTGATCTTTGCCCCGTGTTTGCTGTCGTTTGTGGCCAATGAAGTGTCATGCCGAATTTGTGTTTAATCGCGCAGCAAATGCAATGAGAGCCGCTCTAGCTGCCCGCTACATACAGCCTATCCAGAACACGCTTTAGTGGCGCCCTCTCGCGCCGTCGACACGGAGTACGGCAGCCGTGAGCGCTCGCTCAGCTCACCACCCCTCCCCTAGTTCACGGCCACTCAAGCAACCAAGGACGTCATGAAGGAGGTTATTTTTTGCTTGTTTTTGTAATTTTAATTTGCCTATAACTTCTAAAATAAATCGAAATTCGAGAAAAGAAAAGTGTCATTAAGTTACTACGTTCAGTGCGCTCAGGTTTGGTGCAAATAAAAAATTAGTAAAAAAGCCATTGCAGGGCCCCCTTTAAAGGGATACTACAACGAAATTTCGGCGCTCATTTTTTGGTCTACATATGTGTTCAAAGGAGCAGTATCACATCGAACACACCAATATCTTGTTAAAAAAGTCTCGAAAAGGAATTTTAAAACGAATTAAACGATTAGCAAAGAGCACCTGGTGGATGTCGCTAACGCCTCGTTTGTAATGCTCGTCTAGGAACCTTGACAGCTAGTGACGGAGGTTGTCTCGTCTCCGGCCACGACGAGAGAAGGGGAAGGTGGAAGTCCCCTCTTCCCGAGAATCCCTTTTGTGTGTCGCAGAAGTCGCTATTGTCCCCCTAGAAGATTATAGAAGATTAGCCCGTCACTCAAAATTCGTACAAAAGCAGCCGCGCTTCGGTGGCTGGAACGACTAGGCCATCCTCTCGACGTCAGCCTCGCCGTAGCTTTGCTCGTCTTGAGACGAACTACGTCACCATTGCGTTGGACGTCACGTGCTCTAAGCTGGGCCTTCTCCGAGCGCTTGCCAGAGTGGGCCGTTTATAACGCAAAATACAGTCACCAGTATCAAAATACCAACGTGCGATTGTCATTTACGGATATTGTGGATCATATTCAACCTATCTTTGAACACGACGGGAATATTTCAAATTTCGTTGAAGTATCCCTTTAATATGCACAAAGAAGCAGCAGAACATCATCTGTCTAAGGTCTGTATACATTGTAATTTTATCTCTTACTTTGCAGAAAAAACACCGGAATCGCGCATTGACGAAATTAAATAAAGTTTACAAGTTCTCGACGCGAATTCTACTGGACGCAGCAAAACGAACAGGCCTAACCTTTCGTCTGCTTTCTTCTCGTTCTTTCTCTCAGGACTGGAGATGTTAGCGCCCAAGATTTGCCGCAGTTCTGTTCTCGTCTTGTACCCGCCTGGTCGAGGTCTGTGCCGCCGTATCCGTCGGGAGCCATTCATAACGCCGGCGAAACGATTGCTCCGGCGTCGCCTTGTTTTCCGGAATTTTAGAAAAACCAATACTGCTGGCTCTAGGTCTGTTTCGTCGCCGACGTTTACGGCTGGGACAACTATGTACGGCACAATTGACCACTTTACGCCTCGAGTGAGCGGACAAACTACAGCGCGAACACGGCCCCAGAGCACACAAAACGTATCTCATAAAAGCGACGAATGCCTCCCATATGGATTCCGGCGGGTCCCGGTGAGATTTAAGAACCGGTATGTATAGTTGTTGCAACATGGTGTCGTGCAAGCACCCATAGAAAACTCCAGGCCTGCCCACTCCTCTAATTCTTCGAAGGAACGTCATCACAGTCGACGCGTTCATTGGACACGTTAAAAATTCTAGTGCACATGCTTTGAAGACTGTTCTATGTGGTTCTGCCCATACCCCTGCCCAGAGAGAGCGACAAAGCTTCACCTTTATTCACCGGTTGGGAAGCGGCGAAAGAGAGAATACTCTCCGACGGAGGGCGCCATTAGAGGGTAAGATGGCCGCTAGAAGGCATCCATTGTTGCCAGACGCTTCCGCAACTGCACGCACGATCTGCTAACACGCGGAGAGCTTGTCCTCGGAGAAATCGCGCGCGGACAACCCCGCATTTTGCTAGGATTGTTTGCGCGAGCATGGCACTGCGTGAACTCTTTCTTCGTGGCATCGTGTTTGCTGCGAAGGAATCTCGTGGCAGTTGCGCAAGATATGCAATTGTGTGAGTGGCGTTCGTTCGTCGGGTTCCTCGCGGACGCGCGACGCTTATAAGTTATGTGTGACGCTAACGAAATAGCAAAACTTTAATTAAATGACATTCAAAGGGCAACCGAGTAGACCCTTTTCGAACGTTTACCAAGCAACACTGGCGGCCGTCAAAGCTGGTATGTTGGACATCGCTTCGAAGCGTGTGATTGCGTGTACCGAGTGTACAATGTACAATCCGCCCATTTTGGTTTGCGTCTTCTTCTATAGCCCTGGAGTGCAAGGTTGAAGGTTGCGCCACTTCACGCATACGGATCCTCGGGACTTTTAGTAGACCGTGCGACAGAGCTGTGCGTTGCTAGCGGGAGATCGTGCCACGTCACTAGGAAGAAGATCGACAGCGGACGTGGTCTACTAAAACTCCTCGCGCGGACGGAGCCGCGCCGGTGGCGAACGGATTTGGAGCCAAGAGGCGAAAACCGCTCGTCGCTGGCGGAAAATCCGGATCGGTCCGGGACCCATATCCAGATTTTCGGCCAGCGACGAGTCCATTTTGCCACCCGGCTCTAAAATTCGCCCGCCGTCAGCGCGGATCCGCCCCGCAAGCGTAAAACCCCCAACGACCGGTCTCGATCGCCAGTGTGTTCGTCACACCTCCCTCCCCTTTTAGCCCACCATACGAGCATATATAGTTCTCAATCTGCTAAAAGGCCCCGGTGAATAGCGCAATTTATGGGCACTTAAAGGCGCGTTGCGGGAAGTACTTACAATGTATAGCTCGAGAAAGTTCCCGTGCCAGTTACAACCGCGGGCATCGTGACTGGACGTCTCTCTGTCTTCGGTCACGTAGTATCTCTTCTTTCTTTCTCTTTTTTTTGCCTTCTAGCATTTCTTGGAGCTCTTTGGGATTGGGGTGCAACTTTTGTTGGTAACTCCAGCAACAGGTTGGCGAGCGAGGCTCCACACAAAAGGCGCCGTGTTCGCGTGCACTGCACGCACGTGCGACGGAATTATCCGTTAGATGTTCGGAGCACGTGTGGTATGTATGCTTCGAAGATGTCTGCAGGCAATCTTGCGTATGACCAGTGCGACCTTCATACAAGGAGGAAGCACGTCTCAGACAGTGTATGCAGACGGTACTTTGTACCATGCACGAGTGACTGAAAGGCGTGGCAACACTGACGATACCTGCTCATCACGCTGCTTTTAGGTGACGTCGAAGGCGGAAACCCCATCACTATGCAGGGGCGGATATACGTAATTACGTGCGTACATCCTTCCAATACACTTCCCTTTCAAAGCCCCGTCGGGCAACATTGGCAGTCGGCCATTGCTGAGGCACGAAGCGCCTGATTGTAACGGGCTTGAGCTGAGCTAGTTGGTTCATACTCATGAATTAAGGCCAGCTGAACTAGAGAAAGCATACACATAAAAAAGACCATTCACCAGCGGTGTGAATGGTCTTTCTTTTTTATGTCGTATGCTTTTCTCCTAGTTCAGCTGGCCTTAATTCATGCGCCTGATTGGACCCGAGTCGTGGCCGAACGTTGATGCAGCCCTTAATTGTGTCCAATACACGATCAGAGTGCGTGCTCAAATAGCGGACGCGTCAAGTCCGTCACCGCAGCAACCTAACGGAGCACAGCGACACACCTAAACTACATCAACGAGCTGCATGAGCCACTTCCGACCGCATGGCTGAACCCGCGGGCATTTCGTGAATACGAGCGGCAGAAGCCGAAATCATTTCGAAGAGAGTCATTAAACAATCTGTAAAGCAACCGAATTAAAAAAAAAGGACGGTGACGTTGGAAAGTTTTACGAATGTACAAACTTTCCAACGTGAAAGGTTTGACGACTCGCTTGGACCACATATGCAGGAAAGTTAGCTCGACCGATTAATTTATCGACCATGCATCTGTTCAGATTTAAATGAGAGACAACATTCTCGAACTCGGTTGTCGACGCAGGAAACTGTCAAACTCGTCAGATGTTCCGTGGTTCTCGTCTTGCAGCGCGAGACGGAACCCGTCGATGTGCTACACCCGTATACAGGCACACCACCGTTCAATAAATAGCACGTCAATTCGTTTTCAGACGACATGCATGAACAAACCTTTCGCGCAACGCTAACGGATCGGCTTTCAATCGTAGTATCTTTATTCGCTGGGCTAAGCATTATAAAAAGGGCAGAGCGGTCCGACTGTCTTCTCATCCTGACGAATTTCTTTGTCGCTGTGCTACCGGCACGCTACCGTTCGATAGATCGAATTCGTTTTCGGTGCGAGATGCACGAACAAACCTTTTCCGGAACGCTACTTGCTGTCTTGGCTTCCAAATCAAATCGTTTTTACCCGCTGGATTAAGCGCTATTCAACTGGAAAGGAGCATCAGTCAGGGAGCGCCCTTTCGCCTCGGCAACGCTTCTGTCAGCGCAGCCATCTTGTTTGTGGTCGTGACGTCACGGAGCGCGAAGAAGTCACTCGCGCTCGAGAAATGCTCTTCGCTCGCAGTATTAGCGACGTGCGCGATCAGAAAGCGTCGCTGTGGTCGAAGTTCGCGGTTGGTCAATCCAGAGCCCCCTGCTGTGTACCGGTAACGCCTGGCCAATCGCCGGTTCGCAGCGAGGTAAATCCTGCCAATCGTGGCAAGGCAGAGGCAAACCCTGGTCGTGACGTCACGAATGAAAACCGTAAGTGGGCGCCACGTGACTGTTAGCGTCGAGACGTTTCGTCTCGACGCTAACAGTCACGTGTTTCCCTCCGACTCGCTGATTGGCTCGCTGGCGCTGTAGCCTTCGCACGCACTTTTGAATGGGGTCTATTGGTGGCCACGTGTTTTCAGCGTCAATAACTTCGTTATTGACTCCGCGCAGTTTCGTTTGCGGCACGTCCCCGGTCCGATTCCGCGACGGTAACGATAATACGGTAACGCTACGCCAAAAAGGGACCAACCCCAAAATTGAAGACCGTTCGGACAACGTTCAGAAGTTTCCAAAAACTCCCGCGGCGGGGCGCGCGCGCTCTTTTTCAGAAGCACACGCGGCGCGCGATCCGTCGCCATCTTAATTGGAATTCTTTTTGTTTTGTTTTCGTTATTGTTAAAGGCTTATGCCGCGTACGTCAAAAGCGCTCATAGTTGCGCATGCATACGGCGTACGTAGGAAGCAATCCGTTTGCAAGTTCACTTTTGTAATCGGCAAGCTCCTTTTTTCTTCAGCGTAATGGATGCGGTGCGCGCCGGGTGGTCGGTCCAATGGAGAACGATGGCGGGCTGCTCGGTCAACAAAGGGCCCGTTTAATTGAATCGCCGCGTTCGGTAACAGCTCTGCTTCGTTAAACTCGAAGATGGACCTCGACAAAGGCTTGCGAGTCGTCCTAGCCAATCCGGGGCTGGGATCGAGCACACGTGACCTCGTCCGTATGCCACCTCGCTGGGCCCGACCGCAAGGTCCCGTGAATCGCGCTTGGCGCTGATTGGCTGGGGATGGCTCAATGGCGTCGACTGCGGTTCATCCTAGGGCGAGACTTAGTGCAGGGCACACCGTCCGAAATGGGCCCCGAGGCTATACCTGCCTCTTTTTATTTTTGTTTATAAAGGGCGCGGTTTTTTGGACAGCCATTTTAGATGGATGTCTGTTTTTAAAGGGACACTGGCGAAACACTTATGCATGGCCAAGTTTTATGGAAATGTGGCCCACAAGGGTCCACTGAACGCTCACACCCAATTTAATATAAGCATTGAGCTTTAGAAATAGTTCTATTATTATTAATATTATTAATATATGGACTAAACGTCCTGCAAAAATAAAACTGCAAAGATTTTGGAACAATATCATATTATCTAAACCGCTGGTGTAATATTATGTACTACGTGTCTGTGCAAGCAAGCAACATGTAGGCAAATTGAACTTATGGCATTTCGACTAAAAATCTTGGATGCACCCGGACCAACGTTTCCCTGTGTATTAAAAAGTTTGCTCACCTTTCATTTGCTTGTAGATCTTCTTGGTCGGGTCCAGCCAGTGCTGAAGAAAGGGAGAAAAAAAAATAGTTAAGGTCGAAAAACCATAATACTTTCAGTCGATGAAAACCAACTCAGACACGAGTTGGGACGTCGCGACAGTTCAACCCTCGCGTTCGCTCGCCCTCTTCGCCAGTATTTCTACGTCCGACCGCCAGGATCGCGACGTCCGACAGCACGACAGACCAAATCCCGTGACGTCATCTGTCGCCACTTCGGGACCTTTCTCCATACAAGGGCGGTATAAGCCGGTACTACTCTGCTTCGTTTCACCTGAGTAAGTCGAGACCCGGCCGACGGAAATGATGGGACCAATCAAACGGTGTCTCAAAAGCGCAAGTCATTGGGCCCTCCCTATACATGATTGGCTCACCGATGATAGAAGACGTATACGGAAAGACGATGAACACCTTCTTGGTGCGTTTTTGACGTCGTATGATTATAGTCCCATCAGCTCGTAGCTATATACTGTCGAGACCGGTTATAACAAAATCAACGGGAATCGGAAATCACTTCGATATATCCGCTATTTCGTTATAACCGCCTTCGGTTGTAACGAAGTGCAAAGGGAATGGGAAATCGTGATCGCTTCACTGTAGCCACGATTTCGTTATAACCGGCTTCGTTATAATCGCAATTTCGTTATAACCGACTTCGGTTATAACGGAGTGCGAAAGAGAAGGGAAACAGTGATCGCTTCGCTGTAGCCGCTATTTCGTTATAACCGACTTCGTTATAACCGGTCACGACATATATTCTAACTATTTTCCGAATCCCCGGCCTTTACTTTTACCGGTATGCCATTCTTCAATATCGAGAAATTCAGAATAGTCATTGTGAAATCGGCAAATGAAGGTGATGCCAAAACCAATGATTCAAATATACCCGCGCTTTTTCAGCACCGGGATGTAGCGGACGAGCAGACTTGCATGGTCGAGCAGGCCGTCTAGAAAACAGTATTCCGAGCATTTAATTGTTTCAAGCTTGCTGCGCGGGTGCTGGAGCAAGTTTCCGATGCATCCATTGGACACCGTGAAACTTCTTGTAATCAGTTGGGAACAGATTCTTTTCACCTATCCAAGAAACACGCCTCCCCAGGAACTAGAGAACCTTTTTCGAGCCCGCTGACTGGGTTTGAGGCTGGTCTCTCGCCGGCGTCCCTCCTAACCCTCAACCGAGTGTAGTGTTGATTTCGATAGGCGTAAACGCAGATTTTGACATTGCTGGCGGCTAAATAATCACCTTTTCCACTGTGATTTTAACCTGCGCTGCCAGGAGGACAGACAAAAATGAGACAAGGGAACAACGACACAAACACAAAAAAACGCGCACAATTAAAGGAAAAAAAAAAAAAAAATATATATATATATATATATATATATATATATATATATATATATATATTCTTTTACAGCAGAGGAAAAACACTTGAAGAGATACAACGTAAAAGAAGGGTTGCAAAAAACGAAAAATGAAAAGCCGTTTACAACTCACTGCAAAGGCCCGTTCACACTCTTGCGACCGGGTTCGACCGAGAGACCAAACCGGTTTTTAAGCCTCTTGCGATCTCTTAGGACCAGCTCGGCTGCAGTGGAGCTGGTCCTAAGAGATCGCAAGAGCTTAACAAAACCGGTTTGGTCTCTCTCGGTCTGGCCTCGGTCGCTGCGTAGTGAACGAGACGCTAACGCCGAATTAGAGCGCAGCTCTTGAGGAGGAGCAGGCGCAGAAGGAGGCCAAGCCCCTCCTCCTCTCCTGCTCGCCTCCCATTTAGGGGAAGAATTTCCAGGCCATTACGCCGACGGCGACGCCGACGCCGCTCAAGCCGGAAACGGGCGCCAAAGAGCTGCGCTCTAAAACAGATATATAAACGATTACTAACATAAGTATACGCTTGATTCGTCGCTGGGACACGCAGGCGTGAGTGCCCGTCAGATGCGGCAAGATGTTAAGCAATTCCATTTTTTTTTTTGCGCTTTATGGTGTATGTGTGTTTTCCCGAAGACATTGAGAAAGCTGTACCACATCTGAAACAAGAATACGAACTGTAGGCTATTTTGGTTCTTTACGCGCGCGACAAAACGAATGCGACTGGAATGTTTGTTTTATTTTACGATGAGTTTTGACGGCGCTGCCCGCTGAGCCGTGTCAATTGACAAAGCGCTTAGCTGTTTAAACCAAGTTAGGACAGAAAACCGAAAGGCACGCGTACTAACCAGTAGGGCTGCTGGTTGTACATTTTTTAAGTAAAACGCCAAAAAGCAGAGACGGAAGAAACTAGATGAACAGGACACGGCGTTTCATGCGCACAAATAATGCGTTTACCGCGATGTACACGACAGTATACCAGACACAAAATTCAGCGAGTGTTAACATTCGAAGAATATATTGTATGTATGACACGGTGCAGCGTTATCCGAAAAATGATTTATTTGATCAAGATCTCAAATAACACAGCACCACATGTAGTGTCGACGACAGACATATCTTGACGATCGGACGGGATCCAAGAGGACCTCGTTTCGGGGCATGTTTTTTGGAAAGCTTCCTTGTTTTTCACACCAGCACCAATGCAAAGGAACGTGCGCGACTGATCCGTTCCCCACCCCAAACCGAACAGCTCTATTTGGCGATGATTGACGCGGATTATCTCCGGGAGTGGAGAGAACAGTTGTCATTGTTCGCAAGATCGTCGTTGAGGGCCCTTCCACCGCGGCAACGTGAGCACGAGTAACAAAGCCTGGGCAGTTCGACGACGGAGCCATCAGAGTGCCCGGTCGACATAGCAGTTGGAACGCGAGGATCTGGTAGCACAGAGCATTCCTCGGGGACCTGGTCGTCAGCGCACAGCTTTTGCAGCGGCCAGGACCCGAAACACACTTGTTCGCTCGAGGGAAGTCTGTTTCGGCGTCTCGCCGCAGCGGGGCGCCAGTCACGTGGCTCTCCTCTCATCCGTTGTCTGCCGCTCCACCTTTTTTTCATTTCGGCGGCCGCTTCTCGTGGCGATCTGCCAGGCTTTTCAGTATATATATAGGAGGCTATGCACGAACATAACAAGGCACCGCGATTCGTAAGCCGTCGGTGACTAAATAAATTAGACGCGTGGACTCTTTTTCGGTGTGCTCGAAATAGGCTACAGTGTTTTCGGTCGCACCGATTATATCGTTCACACACTTGCGTTTACGAGCAGGCGGAATAGGTGTGTCCCAAACCACCCGTTTAAACTTAGCACAGCTGAACGTGTCAGCTATACTTGCGAGTGGTTTGCAACGACAAGTGAACTTTGGAACTGTGCCACTAGCTTGAAAGAACGTCTTGTTACGTATACTTGCAGATTTACTCGACGTCTTTATGGAACGGGTGTCTGGGAGAAGAAAGACTCGCGTTTCTCTCACTGCTGAAATAAACTATACCGTATACGCATCGGCGACCGCTATTCTCACTCCCAAATGTATACCTCTACCGGTTCGGACCATATGCCCAAGCTCCGAAGCCTATCGTCGTTTGATGCGATGTTCGGCGATTTTATTATGAGAAAGGGGCCCGCTCCCCGTAGCAGACGTCATTCATTTCCACGTATTCGCGGGCTCATGTTGACCGACATTTTCTCGTAGAAAATTTCCGAATATTGTTACTAACTTTGGAATAATGTGATGGTAAGTTCTAAAACTTTGGCACCTCGTAACAACCGCTAC
Source organism: Ixodes ricinus (assembly GCA_037355805.1). Lineage (NCBI taxonomy): Eukaryota > Metazoa > Arthropoda > Arachnida > Ixodida > Ixodidae > Ixodes > Ixodes ricinus. The sequence goes on from JAZHYW010029612.1 coordinate 171,031, forward strand.
GCTATATATTTGGGCGGAGAACAAACGTCTGGCGATGCGTAGTTTATGTTTTGCAGTGAGAAAAACACTGTGACATAAATTCCCCCGGTCAATTTAACGGGGGAATGGATGCCGCGTGGCTTATATACACCAATTCCGTTTCCCCGCAAAATTTAGACTGAAAATCGACGTCACGTGACGCATGCACCGAGCCAGCTTCCTCGCTAAATTAATAAAAATTAGGTTCTTCACTTCCCGAAACGACTGGTGGACGTCTCGTAAAATTTAAACGATTGCTCCTGAGGTACTCACGTTAATGCATTATACAACCTCGTAAGCAATGATCGCTGCCAATTTGTTTTTTAATGATAAAATTAATAAACTGACCAGGAAAGAAAAAAGTGAGACTGTTTCCAGCGGCCAGTGCAGGATTCGTTCCTCCCACACTGCATCCGGAAACTCTTGGCGCCTCCGATCAAAGCGCGCGCAAACTCGCAGCCAGACGTCGGCGGAGACTCGCGGCATAACGCGACGCCTTTGAGTCGAAGGCCGGTCACGCCTAAATGTCAGTTCACGTCTAAGGCCACCTCCGCATCGTCGGACCAAGGAGACTCAAAGGCCGCGGTCCGGCGCAGAGGCAGCGCGCTCTCCGAGTTTCTGAACGGAGGAGAGCCACGCGAAATTGTGATTCCACGCTGGCCATTCGGACCTTAGCGTGAAATTAACTCGAATCTTTGTTCTGACCATCGGGGAGAGATGACCGACGGAGAATATGTATAGGAAGACGACTTTAAACGCTTGTTTCACTTTAATGCCGATGCTGTACAACCTGTGGAGGCAATCAAGCAGAGGAAGAAGTGCATCGTCATCGCCTTTGAGCACCACCGACCTTATACCAATCACGCGCACTAAATACGCCGCTACCCTGCACTTTTTTATGCGCGTCATTGCGCGTCAGCGGGTGATCCACAAAGACAACGAGCGATGTAACGATGCATTTGCTCGATGCACCACCTTACGTCGGATCGCATCGTGCACTGAGGTCGGACTTGTGTGTTCGTGCATAGCCTAGCCTGGCAGATCGCCACGAGAAGCGGCCGCCGAAATGGAAAAGGTGGAGCGGCAGACAACGGATGAGAGGAGAGCCAGATGACTGGCGCCCCGCTGCGGCGAGACGCCGACACAGACTTCTCCCGCGCGAACAAGTGTGTTTCGGGTCCTCGCCGCTGCAAAAGCTGTGCGCTGACGTCCAGGGTTCCCCGAGATATGGCTCTTTGATCCTTTGTGCTACCAGATCCTTGCGCTCCAAATCTGCGACCGGGTATACTATATATGGCTCTCGTTGAACTGTCAGACTTTGTGAGTATAGCTAGAAGAGGCTATGCTTAGAGCCACTAAATGAGCTGCGCTTAAGAGTATCGGCACTCCGTTCCCCGACATTGTTGTGGGCGCCGCCATATTGGGGCTTGTGCAGAGCAGACGCAACTGTAGATCGTCATGATTCAAAAGTGCGACTTTCTCAGCATTTGATTCGGTGTTAGGAAGCTCATGTAATATTGATTTTCTTTGTCGCGGACTGTTTAAACTTTTGTGGAGGACGGAAAAGCGTTTCCTGTGATTTCAGATAAAGCTTCAGATAACTGGCAACCATGATTTTAAGCCACAATATGGCCAAGCTGTCGTTACTCTGAAGCGTAGCTGATTTAGTGGCTCTAGCTATGCCCATGCGTGCAAGCGCGTGCAGCGTGCGCGTGAACGTAGCTTTGACAAGCTTGCATTTGCACGGGCGTGCCCGCACAAGCAGAAGCATGCATGGCGGCCGCCAGGCGCCTACTTGCAGTCGTCTCGGCTTTGTTATATAAATGGTCACAGTGACCACCATCACACTCCCGGTGTTCGCGCGCATGGCACGTAGCTGATTTCACGCGGGTCCGCGTGCACACACGCCGGCAGGCACATTCACATGGACATGCACACGTTTATCTACGCTGGGGGTGGGCTAAATCGCACACCCAGCTCGACGCGCGTGGAGCGAAAGCTCGCGCTGCAGAACCCAGGGATCCTGGGTTCGAGCCCCACCCTGCCCGTTTCGATCTGGATGAGCATCGTACCGGCGTGCGGTCGTGTATCACTACTGCGTGGTGCACGTTAAAGACCCCAGGCTAGCGGTTGTACTGCACTGGCTAAATTGCTCATCTACAGCGAGTGACTCGTCGCAACTTTAAAAATGGCTGACCAACTACATGCTGTATAAATATCCCCACAACCCCAATTATTATTCACCTACGCTGCCATAGGCCTGTAGCTCTCAAGTCTTGAGTAGCGCTCCAGGTGAGCAAACTAGAATATTTGTGGCCCGCGTTTCGAACATGCGTCATTACGCCTCCAAGTACAGGTTTTTGTATACTCCGTTGCATTATAATTTATAAGTGGCTGCAGCGTATAGCAGAGGCTTTACTACAACGAAAAATCGGCGCTCATTTTTTGGTCTACATGTGTTCAAAAGAGCAGTATCACATGGCACATACCAATATCTTGTTAAAAAAGTATCGAAAAGGAATTTTAAAACGAATTAAACGATAAGCAAAGAGCACCTGGTGGATGTCGCTAACGCCTCGTTTGTAATGCTCGTCTAGGAACCTTGACAGCTAGTGACGGAGGTCGTCTCGCCTCCGGCCACGACGAGAGGAGGGGGAAGGAGGAACTCCCTCTTCCTCGAGAATCCCTTTTGTGTGTCGCAGACAACAAGGTTATAGAAGATTAACCCGTCACTCAAAATTCGTACAAAAGCAGCCGCTTCGGTGGCTGGAACGACTAGGCCATCCTCTCGACGTCAGCCTCGCCGCAGCTTTGCTCGTCTTGAGACGACCTACGTCACGATTGCGTTGGATGTCACGTGCTCTAGCTGGGCCTTCTCCGAGCGCTTGCCAGAGTGGGCCGTTTATAACGAAAAATACAGCCACCAGGATCAAAATACAAACGTGCGATTGTCATTTACGGATATTGTGGATCATATTCAACCTATTTTTGAACACGACGGGAATATTTCAAATTTCGTTGAAGTAATCCTTTAAGAGCGAACTCCGAGCATTCAGTGTCCCTGCCAAGCACGTGCGCTCGTGCATTGCTATAGGATCGTTCAGGGGAACATGCTTGCGCCTGTGGCTTCGCAGTCATGTAAAGTGAAACATACGTGCTCACGGAAGGTATGAAAGAAAACAATACAAATAATAAAGCTGAAAGGAATGTTTAATGGGACGCTATACTTCGTTTCAGCTTGGGTCCAGACGCAGCCGATGCTACAAGCACGAGCGTGTGGCCCTGAACAGTGCCTGTACTGCACGAGCTCGCGTGCTTGGCAGGGACGCTGGAAGCCCGGAGCTCGCGCTTGTAGCATCGGCTGCGTCTGGACCCGAGCTGAAACGAAGTTAACATCGCGAGCTGCCTATTTTTGTTTTATTTTAATTTTTATAGACGTTAAGTTATTCCACATCTACAGGTGCTGACATATGTTTGTATTCGAACGTGGCGCGTGCGAAATGGAGAGTTACGGCGCCGCGTGGATGGTGGGGCCAGCATAACATGGTGGCGTCTTGCGAACACGCCCCCTGCCCCAGTACAGTGGGCCCATAGAGTTACCGAACCAGAATGCGCCGGTCGGACACTCCCACATAGGTTCACACACACGGTGACCCACGCATATATGTGTGCACGCGTTCCCACACACGTTCACACAGACGCGCGCACAGATATCACACATAGGTGCGCAAATAGGTTCACCCTTGCGTACGCGGTCACTCGCACTTTCTGACACGAGGTCACAGGCACATTCGATTCGAACACGTAGTACACGCACATAGGCTACGCAACTCCTGGATAACAAGGCCCTGTATAGGCTCATTCCTGTACGTCAGCCATGGAGGGCCGACGCGGGGCACTTATTGGGCACGTGTTCGCCTTCTTTGGTGCCACCGAAAATCCAGCGCTATGGCCTTGTAATCTAGGAGGTAATTAACTAAAAAAAACTCGCCGAAAAGAAAAAGAAAAAAAAGGGAGCAGGAGATGGAAAGAATTTGGTAGAGAGGCCACCTACGAGACAAGGCCTGCAGATGACGTCATCGTTGGTGGACCCCCGACCCGCTCCAGGCGTCAAACACGTTGAAGCACTACGGAGGACGCCGCAAAGCAGTATCGCCGTCGCCGCGTGCCAGTGTCGCACTCGCTGTGAGACGTTGCAAGACGCGCGTGCTGCGACGCTGACGCGAGTTTTGGCGTCGCTGCGTGGGCCCACCAGCGATGACGTTTGAGGGGAGAGGCGCGGGCCTTTCCTTGTAGGCGGTATTTGTTCAGCCCAGCAGCTGATCAGTCAGTCAACGCGGCAGCGATGCGTGGGCCGGCCCAGCCGCCAGTGGAACGGCGTTTGGCGGGGCTGGCCACGTCGAACTGCCCTGCCTCGACCCCAAACTGTCCGCGGCTAAGCAGCGGCGCGTCGCCCGCGGCGCCGCGCACCCCTTGAGCGAGCACGCTTCCGCGGGACCGATTACGGCACGTGGGAACAGCGGCTGGCGGCCCGATCGCTTCCGAATGCCCCTGCGTTGGCGAGCTATGCCGCTTTCCAGAGCTTATCGGCTTAGCGTTTTCGGGAATTTTATTTTAGGGGCGAAGCTCCTTGTCCGTATGTCCGTATGTCCGTCCGCCGTAGGCCGGCGTCGGGTGCTCGTGCTTCTGCTCATGAGATCACGTGCTCACCGAGCACGTGAGCACATGATCACGCGTGCTCGTGTAGGGCAAAAAAAATTGGGAAAAAAAAAAGATGAAAAAAAAAATTATGAAAAAGAAAAAAAGAGTAGGGGGTTCTGACATGCCATCCCATCTGTCTGCTTAAAAAAAGAAAAGAAGAAAACCACACATTCTCCTACTGCCATGAATGAAAAGGACCGAAAAGCTCGGCATGCAGCGCCTCAGCGTCTACGTAGACAGCAAGCTGCTCCGGAGACCAGGGTGCGAGAAGCTGCTGCACAGCGTCAAAACGCCAAGCGGACCCGGAGTTGAGAGCTCGAGGAAGCGGCGGCAAAGCGTCAAAGCCGACAGCAAGCAGCAATCCCTATGACCAAAATCAGTATCATCAGCAGCACCCGAGCTTCGCCTCAATCAACATCATCAGCACGTGGAGATGCGGCCATTTTTTGTTCGAATTGTGTTTTTTTTTTTTGCATATTCGGTGTTTTTCGGTGTGAATTTTCGGGGTCGGACAATAGATGAGCGTTTTGGGGGGCTAACGTTGAAGAAAGCAGCACACAGCCGTGATATTCCCCGACCTCCAGGGAACATATGCGTGCGACCCCAACAAAGTTCGCGAACAAAGAAGCGTCCTCGCGTTAAGTGGGGGCCGTGTGTTTCGTCTGAACGCAAAGCAAAGCTGCAGATAAAAAAATGATTTCAGCGAAGCTTGGCTTTTATTCGAGGAGGGTTCTAATTCGGGGTGTTTTTCTTTCCCCCGATTTCGATCAAAAAAGGGCTCGGGAATATATTTTTCCGGGGTTTATCGGCACTTACCGAAAACACGGAACCCCTGCAGGTGGAAAATGCCGAATCTTTTGGCTGTGGATCCACCTCCGCTCGCTCGCTGACGTCGCATTTCACCGATTTTACGCGTCGCAGTAGCGCCCACGTCTAATAAAAAAACGATAAGAACCTGTACAATACCCTTTGAGCGCTGAACATGCATAAAACAACAAACCTTCGTTTTTACGCTGAATCGACGCTTATTTAACACCGATTCCCAAGACACGTACACTCATAAAGGCCCGTTTACACACTTGCAACCGAGTAGGACCGACTTTATATAAGAACGGTTTTTAATCCTCTTGCGATGGCGTAGGACGAGATGCGCTGCTGAGGGTCGTAAGCAGTCGCAAGAGGCTTAAAAACCGGTCTTGTTTTCCTCGGTCGTACTCGGTTGCAAGTGTGTGAACGGGCCTTTAACGCACGCGAAATTCGCCACAGACAGTTTTCAAACCCAAAGTCGTGTCGGTTTGAGTAGTTCACACAGGAAGAGAGGGAGACACACGAGCACGCGCACGGAAAGGGTGATCGGGGAAACCGCAAAGGAATGCAAACAGCGTGCGCCCATTTGCATTTAATTGAGCGCCATTAGAGCCGCCCGGCCCTCCGTCCGTGTGACGCTGGAAACCGCGTCCCGTTAATTCGGCCCTCCTTTAGAGTCCTAATCGCTCTCGACTTGTCACGCTCGCACGCATAGAGGCCTTCGACTTGGAGACGGCCTCCACTCTCGCCGTTAATTAAGCCGTAGTCATACACTGCCCGCACATCCTACGAACGACCACGGGATGTTCCTTCTAGACACCATGACAAAATTATACGCGGACACTAAAGAACACCCGTCGACTTAATGAAAAAAAAATAGATACCGAAAACGCGGAACCTTCCTTACGATGAATGATCAATGTGGCCGAGGCTTAAAGGCCTACGACCAGACTCGAGATTCTGCAAGGCAGAAGATCCTCCTCACTATGGGGGAGGAGGAAACAAACAACTGTGGACAGGGTAGAAGAGGGAGAGGAGGAAGCGAGGGAAAAGTGGAAAGCGCGAACTGGTCGTTTTGCGCTGACCTCTTGGGGAGCCAATCGCGACGAGGCCGGAAACAGTCTACGCTGTGGCACCGAGCAGCGCGATTGGCTCTCTCAACTCTCAGTGCCTTGCGGGGGGGGGGGAGGGACGCACTGCACTGGATGTCTTCTAGATTGGCACGCGCTGCCACTGGGACATGCGGGACGCGTTGTGAGCAGGAGCCAGCCATGGCCGGCTCTCTTCGCGGAATAACAGACGTGCCACGTGTGTGCGTCCACAAGCCAAATGACTCGGCTTCTTTTTTTCGCCCGGGTGATAAGCTTTGACAGCTGAACAAAAACGACTAGACAAAACAAAATTATAATTATGGTGTGCAGGCATGAAGCTTTTATTAGCTCATTGTCACCGTGCACGGCGCATTTTTTTTTCAGATTTAATTGTATTTTTAACTTTGTCGTTCGATGCAATCCTTCTGTTCTTCGCCGTGATTGGCTGTTTCCGTGTTCCGCGGGGAACTGCATCGAAAGGCTGCATGGAAGCTGAAATTAGCATATATGCACGGTTACGTGTTTGCGTGTAGCTCGTGCCGGCTATACGCGCAAAAAACTCCACGAATAGGCGCAGGCGTATGGCAGCGACATCTCACGGCACATTGTTGCCAACTAGGCCGCCTTATTCCTTTTTTATCGGACTACGCGTTTCGCCGCTTTCTCGCCGTATAGGACATATATACCAGTTTCCTCGGTCGATTAGAGAGGCGCGAATAAGCTCCAAGACGTGGTCTATAATGGCGGCGGCGATGTCGTTAGCCTGCCGTGTCGTTAGACGTATGTGCACCACTTCCGGATCCGTGGCTTGGAACGACCATCGTATACAACGGAGTGGCCGCGCGAGCGTCGACACCACTCTAGAAATTGCACTCTCGCTCGTTGGATCATTCGGGCACTCGCGGTGTTTCCTTGTAACTGCTCCGCTGCGTGATATTATCCGAAGTGTCATTATAGACCGCTCGTAGGGAAATAACGGTACGACGAAGCGGTGGGATTTATATAAAGACACCCGCGCCCCCGTGAACACAACGACGTACAGAGCGCGACACTGTTAGCGCGAACAAGCGATCGCCACTTTTCTCTATAGAACCGAAAGGTTGTCATCAAAGATATCATTGTTATAGAAAGAGCTCATAAAATTGTGTACCCGCTAATACTCTTTCCAAATAAAATGTGAAAAGACGCCGATGTCGTGTTCGCGCTAACAGTGTCGCGATGTGTACACTGCCTCGGTGTGGCTCCAAGGCAGAGCTAGCGCGACGGGTCGACTCGCCAGGTGTCAGGTTCGAATCCCGGCCGACCGAGATTTCGGTTGCACGTCAAAGGATCTCCAGGTGGTCGAATTTATTAGTCAGTCGAGTTTGGGTGCTTTACGTGCCAAACCGGCATCTGCACGCCCCAGCGGAGGACTGCAGAATAATTTCGACCCCCTGGGGATATTTTCGCGTGCAACCGAAATCTCGGTTACGCGGCGGCGGCGTTCTATCGCAATAAGCATACCTCAGATTGCGTGCATCTCGGCCGGGATTCGAACCCGCTCTGCACCTCGCACGAGACGCAGCGGCTCGAAATTAATCCTCGGTCCTCCGCGGAGGCGTGCCAGATGCCGCCTTCGTTGATTTGGCACCGAAAAACCCCTAGACTGGACTTGAATTTCGACGTACACTGGTGAGCAAAAACGAAACCGGAACACATCAACGCAGTTGGACTGTCGACAAGCTGCTCGTTTTGACGCGGTGCAACGCTGCAAGATCATCATCATCGTTGGTAATTGGAAAGGAATTTGCTGTGCAATGCGATAGACTTTCTCGTACAGGAGTAAACTGCTGAATTACTAAAGAGGACCGCGAAACGGTAGGGCGGCGGAGAAAAGCACACAAACGAATCTGCGAACCAATTCAGTCTTACTTCTTTGCAGCTAATTAACTACACTCTAAGAAATCTTTAGCGTCTACTTTACCCCAAGCATTTGGGAAATCTGGACAACCTAAAAGTGAAAAAAAAAAAAACACGGACTAGGAAGAGACGCACACAACACGGATTAGCGCCATCTTTCAACTGATTTAATCGAGGCGAATAAAGCCAGCGCACGTGCGTGAACACTCTTGCCTATCTTGCCAACCCCTCGTGATGAAAGCTATCATAGAAACACATACAACACGTGACAATGCTTCAAACATTCGTATCAGTTCAACAACGTGTCTACACAAAACCATCTGGAAAAGAAACTTCCTTGTCATTTAGTAAAATTGAAGGTCATGGATGGCTTTGTGAAGAGACACGTTGTTGAACTAATACGACTGTTTGAAGCATTCTCACGTGTTACATGGTAGCTTCTGTTTATCACAAGGGGTTGTCAACACAGGCAAGAGTGCTCACGCGGCATGGGTCCTGGCTCTGTCCGCGGATTAAATCAGCTGAAAGTAAGCGCCAATCCGTGTTGTGTGTGTATCTTCCTCGTCCGTGTTTTTTTTGTGTTTTTTTGCGTTTTTAAGTTTTTAGGTTACAATGAGGCAACTATATACCCAATGCAAATTGACGTTTCATCATTGAAATCTATTTAATTATACTCAATTCACGTTTATTGTGCCCGCAAATAGGTGAAAGGCCTTGAGCTCGGGAGAAGTGCACGCATATAAAGCGAAAAAAAAAACACGATTAATTAGTAGTAATCTGTACTACGCTCAACTTGAACACCTCAGGGTCACCAGTGGAAATTACCAAGATTACCGGATTAAACTACCAAGATTAGTGCCGCAGCGCGGACTTACTTCCTTCATCAAGTTTTATTGGCTGTGTGCAGCTCATTGCTGCACACAGCGCTGGCTGTTTTATAGGTCTATACATATTTTCATGCTTCGTTATTCACCGACCTTCATTCGCCCTTCCATGTGTACGTTTCAGAGGATGCGCTGACACCTCGCTCCTTTCTTTCATGTATTTCTTTTATCTCCGAAAAGTATAAGTCGAGCAGTACGCTAAAGGTACGACATTCTTTTTTTTTTTCGCACTCACTTGGATATATATCTTTTTTTCTTTTTAAACATTGTACGCTCAAACGAATGTGGATCTGCGAGATATGTCATTGGCCAGGCTAAGTACTTGCGGTCACGCCGGCTGCCCACAGTAATGGATCCGCTAACCGCCAGGAATGAGGACGTTAATCTCGTAAACGTTGTTTAGTAAGACGTCATGATGCCTTCGGCCATTCGGACAATAGACTGAACAGCGTTTCGCCGTGCATTTGTCGAAGGCGTTTCATAACTGACCGTCTCGTTACGTGCGTGGCAAATGAAAAAAAAAAATCTTTCCGTCACCGCAAAAAAACAAGAACAAAATGAGGACGGGAACGGAACTTCGTGACGTGCTCCGAGCGCACGTCTCCCCAAAAAAGATAATGGCTCCGCGTCGTAATTATTTCACGTAAATACTCGCTCCGGGACACTCGTCCGTGAACCTTTTCTATATACAAGGCGGTTTCACTACGATCTATTCCGTTCGCTCGCTAAGCCGATAGCGCTGTGAAAGCTAAACGTCGGCCGGACCAATCAGCTTCCTCCCTTTCGTCACCTGGCCCCGCCCTCTGCACCTGGGTATGAGGTGGAGCAGCGCGATCGCGTGGCGAAAGTTGGACGTTACGATTGGTCAGACGGGCACGTAGCTTCCACTGCACTGTCAGCTCGAACGGGGTGTGCACGCCGCGCGATGCCCGCCGTGAACTGTCGAAACCGAAACCTGAGCTCACGACGTATATACGATTGCAAAGATCGTGTTTCGTCAATTACGTCATCAGTCCATCAATTTTCTTCGCGGCATAATGCGTTCTCTTTGTTCTTTCCGAATAGCTTCGGTGCATGGTCGGAGCGAGTGTGTCTTACACGATGGTACAGTGTAGACATTTTGCACGCAACCATCTTTCTAGATTTTTTTTTTCGAATTATCGTACCCCGCGCATACGTTCAAGGCACAGTGACTAAGCATATTTACCCTGACTGATAAGTGCTGGAAAGGTAGATAGTTCGGGGCCCTAATCTGGACACTTGGCGAAAAAGTCGGCGAGGAATTCGGCGGCCGTGATAGGCCGACGCTGCGCCTCACCTTGGCGTCCGTTACTCACGGCGGTCGAATTCCTCGTCGACTTTTTCGCCAAGTGTACAGATTAGAGCTCCTGGGCGGTGGCTTGCACCAACTGGTCAGTGCTTTTAACTTCAACGTTTTTTTACAGCGGAGCTGTTAAGGGCTAGTTTCCCCAGGATCGTGTCCCCCGCAAAGAAATGAAGACACCGAACCCTAGACACCTACCGCCATCTATGAGCGACGGCGGCAAGCCATGTATCTGGTTGCCGCCGTCGCTCATAGATGGCGGCAGCCTTTCCACTCTGGCTTGCCGACTTGCGGCCGGCCATTACTTTCCATTGTACAGCTCCGCTGGTCTTCCTTCTTCACCACAGTAGAAAAACTGAAGGATATCTTCTTTTTTTTTACGTTTTACTCGGTGGTCGTCGGAAGATTTACAGCCGTTTGACGTGGTGCGATGCTTCGCAGAAAACGCGTCTGAGATTTCCGACAGCTGCCATCGTCATTGACATTGGGGAGAGGGGGGAATTGGCGGCGGGAGGAATCATATGTTTGTCCTTTTCGACTTACGCTAGGTGGCGCAAGCTACCGCCCGTTACAAAGGGTATAGCCATTAACATCCATCCATCCATCCATCCATCCATGATGAGGATTCCCATGCGGCGCCACACACAACAGGGGCCCTGCTTAGTCAAAATCGTATCATATGGCTATAGGTATACTAGTGCAGGACACCGCCCGAGTTGAATCCGCGCACGCATTGCAACCATCTATCCATCGTGCATGCAACTTTAGAAATAACGTCTGACGTATGCTATCGCGGATAATGCGTGCTGCAACAGTCCTTGATTATTTTGTGGCGTACCTGCGGGTTTCTAAAAAAAAAAAAAAAAGCCTCTGGTCCAAGCTGCTTAATTAATGGAAAGCAAAGCTTAGGTCCCGTCCTTTCAACTCTACGGAGATGGAGAGAGAATGAAAATTTGCGGGGATTAAGAACTAGGAAAGAGGCCGGGTTGGTTAAACGTTGCAGCGGCCATTGTCCGCGGCAGTCTGTGATGACTGTGAAGCATTGCGCGTTTGCTCCTAATCCGCAATGCTAAAACTCTCTATTGGTTCCTACGAGCCCCACGCCAATCAAGTGGTGATTGGCGTGTCGCTTGTGGGTAAAAGACTGCGCATTTGCGGCTCCCCGGGAATCGTTAAATTGTCATCACGTGACGCTGTATATCGGCGGTGGAAGTTTTTGTTTCTCGTAAACTCCCGGCTAGTCGGACCAGCGAATGCGGCTGAGGTCTATTAGAAGAACGTGTGCGGTCCCGAAAGAAGCACTTACGAACACGCACAACCGACACACAGCGGCAACGATATGCGTCAGCCGGACGCAGAACCGCAAGCACGTTATACTCGCGGGAGCAGCCCTTTCAAGCCCAATGGCTATATAGACTAACGTTGAATCATTTCTCCATCCATCGCGAAAACAAGGTTTCTGCCGAGGCCGCCATACTATAGTCGTACACTGTACTCACGCGAGACCACATTTCGCGCGGCGTCGGTTTCTTTCTCGAATGCCAACTTTCCATCCTAGTTCCTGCCAGCCCCTAACAACAACGCCGAGCAAGGAAAAACAAAAATGCACCCATCAGCGCGCCACACTGACTACTGCGACGACCGGGGGACTGAACAACAATGGGGTCATTTGGGCTCCGTGGTCCCCCGCTGCAGAACGACACGGGACGACGCGTTGCCGCCCATCCCGTCGATTGCGCCGAGATGGGACACTCGCTTCTCGGAGTCGTTAGGGCGGGACCCCAACGCCGGCTAAGCAGGGGCTTCCGCCACCGCCACCATGCATGGTCCGTCTCACCTTATACAACGGAACGCAGTGGACGCTACGAGCCATCGTAGCCAATCCAGTGCCGCGTGGGATGTCACGTGACCATCGGGAGACGCGCAGCGAGCAACGCGTAAGACGCGCAGTCACTTTCGCACCACTGGGTTGGCTCGCCGGATCAATCAGCCGTCTCCCTTTCATCGACTGACCCACTCTCTGCGCGTGTCGGTAGAGGGGGGGGGCGGGAGTGCGACCACGTGACGAAGAGGAGGCGTATGATTGGTCGAACTATCACGTAGCTTCTACCCCACTGTCAGCTTAGCGGTGAACGGCCGGTCGGCTGGCATTACGCCGTCGTCGCTGGCGCGAACGGAAGGTGAGACTTTCGTTCTCGCAAATTACCACTCTCGAAAGCATAACAAATAACAAAAAAAAAGTTTTTTTTTTTTTTTGTTTTTGGCGCAGAGGGAACGTTGGAAAGCTGGCCGGTCACTGTGGCTGTCGGCGGTCCTGGAGACGATCTCGGCAAACAACGGCTACAAACAACAACGGCAGCGGGAAATGGCGGGACATCGCGGCCAGACAGATTATACGCCGCACCGAGAAACGTTTAACGGAAATTGCCAACCTGTTTTCGATGCTCCCACCGGTGACGGTATGGGACGGCGCGCGGGACAGACGGCGTGGGTGGACCTCGAGGCTTTCATCCACCATTTTGTTACTGTGAGCAGTGTCTGGCATGTGCTCAAGACGAGCACTCCAAGGAGTTTCATGACCCCTCATATGCGTATAGAGCATAGAAGCCTATAAGCCTTACAAGGCTGACACCTCAACAGGTTGCGATGCAATCCCTCAAATTAGTAATTTTGTTTGAAAAACAAACTAACAAAATGGCGGATCGCCTTGCGCGTGACGCCACGCTACGGAAGGACGGGGCCCCGCACCATGCTGGCGGTTGACTTCACACCGCGAAGATGCGCTCACCAAGGCCGCAAGGCGTAAGATGCCGCTAACTGCCCGAACATGCACTAACGTGCACCATATTTTCAAGGAAGGTCGCGCCGAGCGTATCATGATGAAGACGGGAATTTTTCGGCGTTGGTGCGATTGTGCAACGAGCAGAAAATTCGGATCCGCCGCCGACGAAGTTTTTGAGGAAAATGGTTGTCGTGTCGGCCAAACGAATCCCGGACAAAAGATCACCGGACAAAAGCTCACCGGACAGAAGCTCACCGGTCCGCCTGGTCCAGGTATCGAACCCGGACCAGTCGGAAGTGCCGCCACTATACGAAATGTGTACCGCAAACTCGAGAAGCTATATATGGTCGCATCCCTTCCCTGCCACTCGTATTTTCTCTAACTTAACGGCCACTCTGTCGCGGGGCATGCCGATAAAACGATCGTTGGGATACGTATATACACGCTATAGCCGAACGCGGTTAACCGTGTGGATTGCCGTCGACTCAACCGCCAGCATGATGGTTGAGTCGACGGCCATTCGCATGGTGGTTGAGTCGAAAATTCGCGTGGTGGTCGAGCTGAAAAGAAAGTTGGCAAAAAAGAGACAAGGAATTTTGTCACGTTTGAAACTGTTCGTGTGGGATTGGGGAGTTTCGATAGTCCACATATCTGGTCTGGTCACATACTCGTGGGAAAGGTTGGGAGTCGCACTGATTCGCGATTTCTTTTGGATCGAATCATGAGAGACTTTAGAAACTGATATATATCCATCCATGAGCATTGGATTTGAACCTCCCGCTTTGTATTCGTCTTGTGCAACCATCTTCCGGTCTGTTGTACCACGTTGAACATTACTGCAACGTCAGCTGAAGTGTGTCAACAAATTTGGGCATCCCTCTATTTTTTTTTTTTAACGAGAAGAAATTGATTGACATTGTTGGGTCACGAATGAAATTGTTTGGGAAAAGGCACGCAGAAGCACATACATGACACATAAAATGTCGCCCCTCAACCGCACGACACGACCAACGTAGTGACGCGGAAGTGAAGCACCATTGAAGACAGCGACCTCGCACGGAAACCGGGAAGATATCGGGCAGTCAAACGCGCCAGTTGTTTTTAAGGAACTGCGCAGTGCTTCCAGATAGAGCACAAGTCGGCGAGCAGGAACAGCCCAGATGGCTACTTTGGCAAGCAAGCAAAAGCACTCAACCAAGATGGCAGCGCCCAGGGGCACTCTACTGGAACGCTCGAGACCTTAGCGTCACTTACAGTGACAAGCAGCTCCGGAGCGAATTGACGCGCTCGGCAAACGAAAGCAGCCATCAGGCCTCGTCCCAGACACAGACCTTGCGCGAGTTGCAGACAAGTGAAAGAAGTCTAATGGCACAGAGCAGACAACGGACGGCATAGAAGGGCTCACGCGATGGCCGGGACGGACATCTGACAGACGGGCGAGCGAGACGAACTGAAAGAAGGGCACACAAGTCAAAGAGGGAGACAAGACAAACACATCACGCGGATGGACAAAGGGTTTCTATTTGGTTGGGTAGGAAACACTTCATTTCTTTTTCGAGCTTCTTCTTGTCTCATAACTTGGATGGATTGTAGAGACAGCAGATCGGGCATCAATAGTACACGTATAGTTCAACTACGTTTGTATATTTCGCGTACACCAGAGAAAATATACTTAATGATCGTGTCCAAATGAGTTCAAAAGATTGCATTCAAGATAGAGAATTTGTAATTTCCAGCCTCTTTGGGGCAGACAAGCTTTCCGCTCTTCATACAGAAAATGGTATCTTCTTACACTCCCACATAAGACGCCCCAAAACTTCACTTCGACGTACAGCGCACTGACGTCGAAGCGACAGTGCCGAATTTCACGAGCCGCTTGATTGTCGAGTGGTACAACTAATTCAGATGGCTAAAATACGTGTTACTGACTATATATTTAAAAAAAGAAAACTGAGTTTTTTGGCTTTACTGCAAACCAGCGTGTTTTTCTGTGTCTTTTTGATACGTACTTTAGCTGCTTAATAAGTTATATCGCACAGCCATCAAGCCTCTCCTAAATGTTACGGCCGTCTGTTCGACGTCAGTGCGCTGTACGTCGAATCGAAGTTTTGGGGTGCATTTACATGGGACAAAAACGTGTAAGACGAACCCCCTTTTTTTTTTCTTTTTAGAATGCATGGAGAAAATTACATCCCCTTTGCTCCAAAACACAGTTAACCAATCGCTACGAACATAAAAAAAAGACTCAGAACACGATTTGACTTGAAATATGCGATGTGCGCAGAACAATGATCATGATGTTCCACTTCATCTTTGTCCCGCGTGGCACACATCGCTTTTTTTTTTCCAAGTCTGATCGCAACATTTTGAACTACGTCATTAGCTGAGATTCATTTGTCATTCGCAGTATTATAGGCTTCCTGGGCGTTGCGCAGTCAAGGGCGCCCGCTGTTTCCTGTTTGTTTGTTGTCAGTGATCTAATGCAATTAGCCCGTCGACCACGCGTCTCTCTGTTGCAGGTCTATACCCGTCATGCTCTATCGGCGGCAGCCATGACACAAGCACGAGAGCTCAAGGTCGCTGGTTCGAAACGTTCTTACGCAGAAGGAGCACCCGCGCTAGAAATGTGCGTCCGCAGCCTCTATATATACTCACAAGCCTGGCAGTTCGACGAATAGAGTGCCCGTTTGCGGATTTGGAGCGCGAGGATCTGGTGGCAGAGAGCATTTCTCGGGGAACCTGGACGTCAGCGCACAGCTTTTGCAGCGGCGAGGACCCGAAACATGGTTTTCAAATCCGCCGAGAAAAAAAGCGGTAGCGCGAGGAACGCGAGGACCACGAGCGGACATTCCATCGCTCGGGAGAAGTGTGTTTCGGCGTCTCGCCGCAGAGGGGCGCCCGTCACCTGGCTCTCCTCTCATCCGTTGCCTGCTGCTCTACCTTTCGAATTTCCGAGGCCGCTTCTCGTGGTGATCTGCCAGACTATGTCAGTATAGACTATGGTACGTCCAAGCCTAGTGCGGTCAGCTCGCGCGTGCTGTACGTCGCTTCGGAGCAAGTAAGGAGTGCCGCTGCTATGCGCGCGAGCAGTCGATGCTACGAGCGCGAGCGTGTGCTGAACAGGCTTGATGCATGGCGCGTGCTCAGCGTGACGCTGAAAGCCCAGCGCGCGCTTGTGCATCGCCTGCGTCAGGAGTATAGCGAGTGCTGCTGACTAGTCTGTTTCCGAGTGCTGCTACTGACGATCGATGTCGAGCAACTTTACTGCCGAGTGTAACGGCGCTGCTTCATGTATTTCCATCACGGCACAAACGTCACGCAACGCCCGCTTGGAGGACGCGAGCGCCGGCACGTTGTATATACCATCGTCGGCGTCCTCCTTCAGCAACCACGAGTCAACAACAATACAAGAGTGAAGGGGAAGAGTTCATGACACGAGCGAAGCCGGCCATGATGGCAGAGACAGAGAGAGGTGACGGAAGCCGTCTTCCCTGTAATCAGCAGCAGCGAAACAGTAACATCGGCAGCACGGCCCATTGTTGCCAGTGCCGCATGCCGAACTCCGATTGACGGGGACCGGGCCGCCCATCAACGCCGAACCCATCGGCTAGGCGTCCCTGCGGAGAGAGTGCTTGCAAATGGTGGACCTCTCGTTGCTCTCTTTTTTTGTCTTTTCGATTTCCTCCCGCTTCTTCGCCGCCGCGAAGCAGAATGGTTCGCTTTCTTCTTGTCCGATCGCCCGATTGTCCGTAAAATAACAATGGACCGTTTTCTTTTTTTTTGGGGGGGGCGTGCAACGTTGGTGAACTTGGTATCATGCGAGAACATTGAGGAAACCGAGTTCCGCGTGTGCGGCTCCCGCTGATGACGACCGCGGACGGCTTCTGATCTGAGGCGATGCTTATCAGACGCGGTTGGAATTCGGGAAAGCGTATACGGGCATCATCGGAGCGCGATGATGCCGCGGTACCACTGCTACCAAGTCAAACAAAACAACAAAAATTAAGGCTACAATCCACGCTGTGAAGGTGGTTGGACAGCGAAGCTCTGGTATCACCTGCAACGATTGTCCACTGCACTATAGACCTCTTTTTTTTTTTTTTTTGGCAAACGTCATTAGGTGGTGCTCCGGTCTTTGACGTCCCAGAGAACTTCCGGTTTATAAAAAAGAATGAACAACGCTGCCTAACACCGCTTGAAATGTAGATGAACGTCTCAGCACCGATTCTCCGGGTGAACGCCAAAAGAACAAAGGAGTGCGAGACCCGTTAAAATGTTTCGAGTATTCTTGTAAAGCAACTTCAAGAGCACGGTGGAGGCTCGGTGTCTTCTCGTAGCGTTCTGAAACCGGCAACGCCAAAGTGGACGCTCTGGCATCGCTATGCGTCTGCGGATGAAAGCAGAAAATAATCCCACTAACGACGTCAGAGTGAGTTTCGGGCCAATCGTGGAAGGCGAACCACAGCGACGCTTTTGCGCGTGTCCAGTGCTCCTCAAACTTCATTTCATTTCATTTGTTAGCCATTTTGAAGTGGGGTGGCGGGGACGCTAAAGGTACTTAATAGCACCTGACCAAGGGTCCCGTGCCCGGGGTGTCGAGCCGAAAGTGTTTTTCGTTTCCGGTTTTCGTTCCGGTTCAGGAGAAATGGTTCGCTCCGGTTCAACTCCGGAGTGAGAAAAATAAAGGTTCAAACCGGGTCGAGGCGGGATTCGTACTCATATGCTGCAGCACAGTGACGACAGCAAAAGATAAACTATGCATGTTTTTATAAAAATGTGTACCTATAGACCTTTTCTGTGTACTCTCGTCCCCAGCCATCTAATAGGCGTATCCGGTATGGGCGACGAAAAAATAATCCAACGTTTCAACCTGCAAACAGTTAAAAAATAAAGGGGAGGCAAAACGAGAAAGTGTGACGGTTACGCTTATATCTAAATGCCTTCTATTGGCGTGGCAAAGGCAAAACAATGTTTTCGCCCATACTGGAAGTGACGTCAATTCAAGATGGCGGCGCACTTTACAGAAAAAGGTCCCGTCGAAAGCAAAGGCTCAGATTACTATGTGGAACGGACGAGCTAGTGCTGGGGCACCTCGGGACGTGGGTGAAAGGCACCGGATTTAGTGAAAAAGCAGCTGACCGAAGAAGCAGGACGTTGTCAAGCATATCGAAGAAAAGACAGCACCTCTGAGACGATAAAAGTGAACTTCAGGTGCAGAAAAGGCTCGCTGCATGCTGACCTGCGTCGCAGGCACTCCCAGGGCTTCTTGCGCCAATGCGTAGAGTTCTGGATGGCGCTCCGTTTTCTCCTCCCAAAAAACGCAACACGTTAGCGCCGCTTGAAAGCCGCGGCTCCTTTTCTAGCTAATGCGCAGAAGAGCTATGCACCCTTGATGTTTGTGTTTCTGAGGAGAAAACGTTTTTGGTCCTTGCTGTTTCTGCTACCAGAGATCAGAGCTGTTTTGCTGTTTTCTGTAGCTGCTAACTGTTGGATGAATCTCCTCCCTTTCCCGGGGCTAGACTTTAATTTCGGACAGATTATTATATCCGCTGAAGTTATTTTTGAAGAGGAGATTAGATGCGCCACAGTATGGCAACTAGTGCAGGTTCTAAAAATATCCATCGGCCTTTGTATCCTTTCTTACCCGATCAGTTGTACAATGAAATCAAGGCATTCAAAAAGTAAATTGCACGCAACTCTGCAAAAAATTAGAGAGCAGGAAGCTTACCGAACAAAGCTTGACTGAACGCCAAAAGAGTAAATAGAAAGGACAAAGAGAGGTATAGACAACACTGTGTTGTACTACGCCTCTATTTGTCCTTTTTTGCGTTTATTCACTAGATAGAAAAAACCAAATAGCCCAGCTCAACGTTTTGCACGCAGAACAGGCTCATTAAATGGTCACTTTTGCTGACGTACGATTCAGGTATGTTCTAGTGTTAAGATTTTCTTTAATGAGCCATTTCTGGTCCCAAAGAAAAGTTGGGACGAATTTGGGCATTTGTTAAGAAATACGTAAGACCGGAAATCCCAGAGAAGAATTTATAGTTGCTATTATCATTTCGTTTGAGTTCTCGAGACGAACTTTATAAATTATGAAGACGACGTTATGTGAAAACCTGATAATGGAACACGTTACAGAGCTTTCCCGCTACCTAATTTTTTTCCTTTTCTGACATCCGTGCCTGAGAACGAAGCACCGCAAAAAATAATTGATCAGTATTGCCCAGGAAAGAAAAAATAATTATTCCGGCTCAAGCTCAACTCCGGTTTGCGCAAAAAAGATTTTCTTCTTTATTTGTTGGTTTAATTTTTTGGCATGTTACTGTGTTTTCGCCACGCACTTCTCACGCAAACTGACTTTGCGTATGAACCGAAAACCATGGAAAACATATCGGTTCCGCTCCGGAGCAGAAAAATTATTTCGTACCGGGTCAACTCAGTTCGCTCGAAAATGACGGTTTTCCGGTTTCGGTTCACGGTTCGAGTTCGGTTCAATACCCTGCCCGTACCCCATACAGATTTCAGAGCAGCAACACAGATAAAAACAATAACAAAAATAATAAAACAAGGTTGTTTACATTTTTATGCAATATATTAATTCATGCTTCAAAATATAATCCTCTATTCTTTTTTCTGAATGTATCTATTGAATTTACTCCTTCAGCTATTTCCAGAATTTGAGGATGCATGTTTCAGAAGTTGGAGAATTTGCTGTGTTAATGTTTGTCCACCATAGCTCGTACTCGTTTGACCTGTAGCATAATCCACACGTCTTAAGTTGTAGTGAGTTTCTCTCAAGGAAATTGGGTGTGAAACGACTCCGTGTCAGTTTTGAGATAATGAAAGATGACTTTGTGAAGGTTGAACATCATTAACTGTTGTATAATTAGCAAGCAATGTTTCTTTTAAATAAGCAGATGTGTATGATTGTTATAACTTAAACACTCGATAGATCGGATCGCCTTTTTCTGGAGCACTAGTAGTTTTTCAAGGTTAGTTTCTAGTTGTCGTGCCCCAAACCAATGAGCAGTAATGTAAATGAGAGTAGAACAGAGTGTATAGTATAATTAAGCGAATTAAGCCATGTTGGTAATAAATATCTTAATTTGTGTATTTGTATCAATTGATCGAAGAGTATTACGGACAACGTTGGACATATGAGTTGTCCAGTGCAGGTGTTCATGAAACCAAACACCCAGGAACTTTAATGATTCAACCTTCTCCAATTTGTAGGAGTTCAACTTTATATCTATGTCGTAGTTAAGCATCTTATTTCTTGCCCTAAAAACAATATATGTAGTTTTTAAAATATTCAATTCAAGCTGGTTTGCAACTAGCTACAGTGATAAATCATTTAACGAATCACTAGCTGTGCTTTCAAGGTACTAGAGGTTACTGCATCAGGAAAACAAATACATTCGAGTCGTCTGCGAATAATACCAGTTCTGAAGCGATGTGAAATAGTAACTGATATCATTGATGTAAATAAGAAACAGTAATGGTCCTAAAATTGATCCTTGCGGGAAGCCATACGCTATTTGATGGATATCTGCCTCTTGATGACATCTTAACGCCGCCGCCACTAAATTGGTCGCTCCAGCAACTGGAACGTCTGCAGGCTGAGTTCCCCATGCTGAGTTTGACCGGCCGGTCAAAATATATAAATAAAAAGGCAATAACAGGTTAATTTGTGGCGGCGTTAAGTTTGGAGGCGGTAGAGCACAAGTTGGGGGCTCGCATGGGCCCTGGGGGTGTATACCATAGGTTCGTGTACTTTGTGTAAGAAATTCTATGAGGGTGTTGGACTCAGCCCGGGGATGTGTGTTGAGGGGGGGTATAGACCAATGCGCGGCTCATTTCGCACGGGACATGCGCAGATGCTCTACAATTGACACTGAGTTTCTACGCAGGCGCAAGTGGCGCGCACGTTGGGCTGGGCAAGCGCCGTCTTGTTTGTAAGCGGCGTGTCGGTTCTTATAAATCTCTGCCTTCGTCCCTGTCTCAGGTTTGCAGCGGCACTCACCGTTTGTCCCAGGTTATCCACGAAGCGGAGCCCAAAGTAGGCCGTCTCCAGCAGGTTGAGGTGCTTGTGGACGACCTCCAGAAGGTCCTGACCCCGGGACGTGTTCTGCGAACAAACCCAGAAGACGTGAGCACGTTCCGCGCTTTATGCCACGCGGACCCTAAGTACTAATTACCCAAAGTAAAGAAAAAATAAAGAAGAGTTTTTTTTTTTTTCATCTACATTGATGTGAGCCGCAGTACTGAACAGTACGTATTGCAAGCAACGGTGTAAAATCTTTGTTTGGGCGCCAGTCTGGCAACACTGGGCACGCCTTAGAAAGGCTTGACTATCAGACGATCTACACACGCCAGCAGCAACATGGCGGCGCCCTCGTACGTTTGCAGTACGGCCTCTGGTCACCGCCATCTTGCTTAAGTGTAGTGTCCGCTAGTCAAGCCTAAAGGTGACTGTGGTCAAGCCTCGCAAAGGCGTGCCCATGGTTGCCCCGTCTGGTGCCACTATATACAAAACACTTACACCCACAGTGGCCAGACTAGTTCTTTGAAGGTGTGACTGCTTGCAGACGCGACTCTCTGACGCCACACTGATGCGGTGGCGCTGCTGTCGGCGCATGCGCAGACGGATCACTGCTTATCTGGTTTCTGCGCAGGCGCAGTGGCCGCACTTAGTCTGGGCAACCACGTATGTGTTCGTAAACAACGTGTCGGTCTGTACCACAGATGCAACATGGAGCCACCGAAACACAGCGTCACACGAAGAGGACAGAATAAATCTCCGGACCCCGGGACTTTGATACTAGATCTTAAAATATAACAGGGGATCAGTGGCCGACTGTGTTAGTGCACCGGAGCTCGGAGCGGCGTGGAGCGAAAGCTCCAGCTGCAGGACCCAGAGATCCTGGGGCTCAATCCCCATCCCTGCCCGTTTCCGATCTGGATGAGCATCGTAGACCGGCCTGCGGTCGTGGCTTATTACTGCGTGGTGCTCGTTAAGACCCCACAGGCTAGTGATTGTACCTCGCTGGTCTATTTTCGCATCTACAGCTGAGACACGAGACGCCCTTTGGGACTGACTAACTTCCGGCTGTCTAAACATACACACAACACAAGTAAAAGCCGCGCACTATAAACACGAAAACGCAAGAACGCGTTCGCAGAATGAAAGAGAGCAGTGTATGGTCCTATAGTCGTCTCATGTAAGCGGAGCAGGAAACCATGCATGGCACTCCGATGAGCGTTTGAGACAATTCACCAATCTGCGACAAACGCGGCCGACTCGATGCTCCTCGGCGTGTCAAGTAATTGATGCCGTGTCACGGGGGTCCATTGTGTCCGTTGCTGGTGTCCGTAACCAGAGCGTGACAAAAAGGTCACCGCGTGTTTAAACTGAACAAGCGTCACGCGTCCTGCGGGCGTCTCGCTTTTTCCGCGCCGAGGCTCGCTTTTAGAGTCACACGACGGTTAGTGGCATAGCCGCTCTTGCCTCTTAATGTACGACAAGGTAAAAGACTATCGAGGTCTGCCGTGATTCCGCTTAATGTCACGCACTGTTCCCTACACTGTATGCCTAGCACAATAACGAGATGTAGAGCCTTTTTCGCTGTTGCTCTGTTTAATTGCCGGCCAATTGCCGGACGCTCCTGGCACGACAATCATCACCATCGCCACCGACCGACCCACCGCACCCGTTCTATCACCTGGCTCGAAGGAAAAAAAAAAGAATAAATAAGGGACTGCAAAACAATGAAGGACTTCAACTACTACTCAGGACACGAGAACAAAGACCCGCGGGTTCAGTATAGCATAGAGGACAGAGGGTGAGTGTCGAGAGGTCGAACTAACTGCGGAAGATGTCGCGAAACGCCATCTATCGGAGTAGCGAGGAAAAATACGAAACATTAATCGCTACAGAAGGGACAGCGACGATTATGAGTATGCGGGCGCTCGGGTCATTTGCGACGACGTAGGTCGCGAGCACTCACAACCAGGAGAGTGACAGAAACCGGACTTCCGATTCAAGACGTCGCTTTGTCTCCACGCGGTCTCAAAACAGCTGAAGGTGCTGGTAGCCTTGCTTAGTGCCTTGCTCTCGATGCGTCTTCCAGTACTTGTGCGTACATT
This sequence comes from Ixodes ricinus, assembly GCA_037355805.1. Taxonomy (NCBI): domain Eukaryota; kingdom Metazoa; phylum Arthropoda; class Arachnida; order Ixodida; family Ixodidae; genus Ixodes; species Ixodes ricinus. Next base: position 194,686 of record JAZHYW010029612.1, read on the forward strand.
TTGGCTACTCTCTCTAGAAAAACAAAAAGAGAAAAAGAAAATACCAAGATACTCTCTACCTTAGACACTTAAAAAGTGACGACCATCCAACTTTTTTAAATAATGAGCTGTACAGCTTCATTTGGCATATGTAGTTTAGGTGTTCAAAAGACGTCACTCCAGTGCCGCTTGTAGCCAACAGATATATCATAGTACCCACCGAACACGAAGACGTCTATTGAACGTCTCAAAGACGTCTTGGCAAGACGAGCGAGGGTCTGCAGGTATGATAGTTCCTGCAAGACGTGATAGCCTAAGACGTCTCGGAGTCATCTTGTAGCCGCCCTGTAGACTTCATAACGCGCCCTCTTTGGGGCTACAAGACGTCTTGCAGGCGCTCTCCTAGACATCATGACAGCTACAAGACGCCCAAGACGTGAGTCGTCACTTTGATGGATGTCTTTTAGACGTCTACGTCAAGATATCTTGAGACGTCTCGTAAAGATGTCTATACGATCTTGCGTAGCCCAAGACGTCTTCTAGCTTGAATCGAGCCGTTTCAAGCCAGCTACGAGACGTCTCGTGCTCCAGTGGGATCATCATATCCACCGAGCAAATGAGTCCAACTTTTGAGTCCTCACATCCCTCGTGCAAACGCATTCGTCGTCACACCCCATCCATGCAGAAACTACATCATATCCATTATGGCCAGCATAGTTACCACGGATTTCCAAGGAAAACAAATCTAGGGTTTTCCATTACGTGACTAGACTTTTTCAAGCCCCATAAGCCATAAGCTTCAGTAATTACCGAAGAGACAGTGCTATAAAAGTCGCTTCTTGGAGAACGATGTGCTCGTGGCAAAGCGATCTTCGGAACAGGCTCTCTTTGGTCTTTTTGTGTCTTGTGCTTTGCGACCTGTAAATCATTGATTGTGCACTGGTCAGTTTTCTAAGGGCTTTGTGGCTTCCTATTCACGATTATAGGCGACCTCACTCATTGTTGCTGCCTTTTCACTGTGAATCTGCAAAAATAGTCACAGCATCGAGCTCAGCCTCTCACTTGCTCATCAACAAAACGCTTTATTTTTTAACGCGATAGCGTTTCGGAGTTTGTGTCGCAAAAACGTTAGCGTCGGCGTCGGTGGCACCAAAAATTCCCATAATGCAATGGGCGCAGCCACGTGTGACGTCACACGGTGCCGTGACGTCATGACCCAATCGACCCGCTAAATTTGGCGTAAAACTTTTTTCCGCGAAATTTAGCGGAACGTTTTCCCGCCAAGTTTAGCGAAAAGTTTCCCTCAAGAATTTAGCGGAAAATTTCCCGCCATATTTAGGGGGAAATATTCCCACCATATTTAGCAGAAGATGTTTTCCGCCAAGCTTAGCACAAAACTTTTTTCCCGCCAAATTTAGCGAAAAATTTTCTCGGCAAAGTTGGCGAGAAAATTCCAAAGAAAACACGTGACGCTACAGTCTAGACCATGCACACACGCTTGCACCTTGGGAGCGAGCGCGGATGTAATTAAAAAAGCTTTGCACTTTATTTTTTTTTTGGGGGGGGGGGGGGGGAGGGGTTGATTTTAGGGCATTCCAAACACTATTTCGGAAGAAATTAAAGGTTTTCCAGTCTCAAAAAAATTGCAATGTAATTTATTCGGCACGACGGTGGTAGTTGACGTTTCTTTTTTATGGCCAAAGAAGCTGAAACCGAAGAGCTGAAACAGCTGATGAAGCTTGAAACGTCGGCTGTCACTCTGGTCAAAGACTTCCTGTGGACTCTTGCTTCGATCATCTTCGAGGGTTTGAGGGAATCGTGGTAACGCTCTCGAAACTCTCAGTTTAAGCTTCATGCATGCAAACGAACGACATCGGTTCCACCAAAACTGTAGCCTTATTCTCTTCTAAGAAATAGGCCTTTTAACATCTCTGAAGCTGCAGTTTTCACCCGATGACGTCATGCACGTTAAAGACCCCAGGCTAGCCGTAGCATACGTACATGCCTATTTATTTCTGATCACAATTATACAGATAAATATTACTGGCCCACGAAATCAGCATTCTACTTGTGTGTGGGGCCAGGCAACCAACTAAATGCATCTATGTTAAGCAAACAAAGAAAGCCATAAAAAACATCAAACTACAAAACGAAATCTGCCCTACGAACATTGTAGAAACACATGTTCTACCATAAAACAAATCTCAGTTGTGAAAACCCTTCAGATAAGAGAAAAACACTTTATATATCAAAGAAAGAAAAGCATCATGCACAAACAAAAATAGGTTCATAAGCCTCTACGGTACATGAACTGCAAAAGCTCGGATTCACGTGTTTGGCACCATTTTTCCAGTTTTCTTTTTAGTACAAACCTTTCACTGCGCCCCAAGTCTCTTTCCTTGTTAACTGCAATTTTGAAGTTGGTACTGTAATAATTATTTTTTCAACACAGGCATACCTGAAACGAACTATTAGAAAATAAACTATCTAACGTTTGTATTTTTATTTTTCGACGTCAGTTTCCAATGAATCCTATGAAGCTCCGTATGCCATTTATTGACCATTTGTCTTACTATTCTTTCCACAGTTCTTGTTCTGGATTACGAAAAATGACCATATAGTGTAATGCCATAGCGCAATAGAGATTCCGCTAAAGCTTTTAACAGAGAGAGAGAGAGAGAGTCTTGCAAAAGAGGAAAAACCAAAGTTGGAGTTACAGCCATAGGCCGAACGGTTGGATTGGGGGAGGGGGAGGGATAACAGCTGATAGAAGAGAAAATTGTGACGAAACCTCACTTTTAAGCTACAGCCACGTTTTGATACTTTTCATAAATACGCAAAAATGACGCTGTTTTATTATGAATTGGGTGTTTTCACTTCATAGCACATATGGTCGTCAACATACACATAGATATTTTACGGAACTTTCATATGGTGAAGGTTTATATTGCAACTACCACACTGTGTCGAATGAAGGAACATTTCTGCTGTCAACACAGTCCGTTTGTGTGGATTTAAAAAAAAAAAAAACACAAGTGCTTTCTTCGTAACATTTACAGAATAAATAAAATTAGCTGTAAACCACCTCGCTAACCTATCTCCACCGACTTCTCACGCTACGGTAACAGTGTGGCCATACTCTGGCCGGAGAACCGACTCTATAATGATTACATGGGGGGCCTTATGAATGTGCTAATACTAACGCAAGATACCAGCAGAGCAGATCGAGTGGCTGCGTAGTATAGTATCAGCTTGAGTCCTTCCTCTTCTTCCAGTCTGTAGCGCTAAGCGCACCACAACAATGCGTGCCATTGAGTCAGCACCTATAAAGGTCTCCCGCGTATAGATACCGCCATAAGGTTCTGAGCGACGCGACTGTACAGCTGAATGTATAAAGCGAAGACACTTGGATACGAAGATGATCTCAAGAGCAGATGGGAATCAGTTGATGGCCCTAAGGAACGAACCCCACCACGCCGTGCCAAGAAGAGAATGGCGTCTCCTTCGATGCGGGCGCTATACGTCCATTATTAAGAAGCACCTTGAGCCGCGCGTTGTCTCGAGAGTCTTTGGCACGGCGGTGGGAAATCGAAGCGCGGTTGATTTCAGTCTCGTCGGCGATCTGCAATCAAAATAAGAAAGGCGTGGCTCTGACGATCACATATCCGTGTCGCCCAATAGTTCCTCGTTGTTTTTATACCGAGTGATGCCGGGACCTGATATACGCCTTTCCAGCGCTTATCACCCCGGCAAAAATACGCCGAGTCACTGGGTTGTGGACACACGCGCGTCGCCTAATATTCCAGAGAAGGCGGTTATTGCGCATGCTCAGAACGTCTTTCTCTCCTTTAATTGATCACAATAGTCTCTGCTGCGCTAAACGGACACTCGCTCGGGGTCGGAGTGGCTGGGGCGCGTATAATCTTCTCCACTTGTTTGGAGTTAAATATCACAGCCCTACAGTTTACTTTAGGTCGAAATTTCACTTAAATATTGCCTTCACAAAGGTATACTTGGTCACGTCCGCGTGGTGAAAGCGTTGAATTTGTACTTCATTTTGTTTGTCAAAATTTAGCCGATTAACCGTTTAAAAGAATTAATTGCAATTACCATTTATTCACCAATCGGTAGGTTAGTCGACAGGGTGCCCTGACCTATAAAAAATCAATTGATTACTTTATTACAAATGTTACAAATTACTTTAATATAACTTTACTCGGATACCTATCAAGAAATAAACTAACACACATGTTGTCTTTCTTACATGATACTTCGAAGTTCACGCTTTTGACACTTTAATGTGGTCGCCGTAGAAAACTAAAATAAAGAATGAAAAAGCTATAATTAATCTTATTATATGCACGTACAGTCAGAAATGAAAAGAGCGTGAGAGCGCAGGTGTAGCCAGAGCTTTGGTTTCTTTCAGTTATCGTACACATCAAAGGCTATTGTCGTGATGACGATCCCATATACGACCGCTTCTCTTTGCTTCCCTTACTTTCTTCAAAATAGAAAAAAATACGCGTGACACACCAAAAACAAAGTCAAGGCTACTTATCATGCAATCACCTTTGTATGTCATGCCCCAATTCGGTATATAAAAGGTACACGGACATTTAATGTCGAGCTATTCTTTATGTCGTTAAATTGATCGAACATAGTTGGCGTATTGTGAAAAAACGATGTACTTTTTATCATTAATAATAAATGAAACGAGTACTATATATGTAAAGTATTTCCTTGCAAATAGTTTGTAAATTAAATAGCTTTACAAACTACTGCCCCGAAGATGTAACGCGGCAGTTACAAGATTGCTAGAAGTGTCACAAACTACAAGTAGCCCGTTACTTGCGAGGGATTACTTCGGAAGTAATTGCTCTAAATGAGACGAAGGCCACCGCAGCTCCTCTCCGGCCCCTAATCGCGGCACTGATGTCATGCCATTCAGGTGGCGCTGCTGTGTGAGCGGCACATGAACAGGCGCCTTTTCACCTGACGCGAATCTCGTTTGTGCGCATGCGCAATTGTCACACTTGGTGCGGACGAGCGCTGCCTTGTTTGTAAACAACGTGTTGGTATTTATATAGAGGAAAGCGGAGAGCTCTGCCGCGGAGGCCTCTCGTCGTCGTTATTCGTTGCTCAGATTTGCCACCATTTAGCCCCGTTGTCACCGTGTTTCGCGCGAACTGTGGAAAGTAACGCCATCTGCCTGCCGGCCGATGAACTCTACGTCATCAGTGGGACGGCCTCGCACTTTGGAAGTTATTCGTCACAAATAACGGATTCATTAAAATCTAGTTGCTTCTCTTAAGTATTATTATTATTTTGCAATTCAACAGTTATATTAACGTGGCAGTAATTTGTGACATAATATTTTTACGAAATATTAGAAACCAGTTACTTTACTCAGTCGTTCCTTTCGTTAAAAAAAGTGTAACATAATACGGCAAATAAACCATTATAATCAGTTAACACGACAGCCTAAAAAAGACCAGGGATAGAATAAAGAGAAATTGTGCAGAAGAGGACAGAGACCTTTAAAAATACTTTGGGCGAACGGAGCTCGTCAATTATATTAAAAAGAAAGCTTCTCCGTTATTGGAAGGCCATAAGATACAAAAAGCAATGCATGTATATTTAATGTTTCTATCAAAGCGCAGTGCCCGAGCATTTCGCACAAGAGAGCCACTGCGCATCCTCCGAACGCATCCCATAACCTAGTAGACTGAGGAGGCAACGCGAACAAGGCGATTAATGAAACAGTCTATAACACGGATACAGTATTTTCTGGGCAATAGTCCGCGGTGTATACATGTTTAAAAGTTGACACTTTACGCGGTGCTGACTACAAAAAGATTTGATTTTTGGAAAATCGTTTATTAGCCCAAAAAGTATACGTTTTTTCTGTCCTTTTTTACTTAGTGTTAATGTTCACGTGTGATGCAAGCCTCTCTGTGAGCTAATAAAGTAGACGGCGGTCAAGAAGAGCTGAGTATGATAAGTTTTCTAAATGCGCTATAGACGTATTGCTAAGTTACCCAAGCATCAAGGAGATTGCTGGTAATGGATGCACACGCGCCACACAAGCACGCCTTCCCCGTATAAAAGATTCGAAGCAAATAACCAAAATAAAGCGTCGACCAACGCGCGTACAAGATGCCATTTGTTTTAGGTATTCGCTTTAGAACAGTTACTGCTGGAGACGCCAGCACGTACAGCGCGTGTAACTACACTTGCAGCGTGCTCCTTCGTGGTTGGGTAATTCAGCAAAAGGTCTAAAAGCATTGCGTGCACTATGCAGGGTAAAAACTATCAAAAAACGAAACCTTCTTTTTTCTTTGTTTGTTTCTTTTTTGCTGAAATTTAGTGTTCCGGGCAAATCAAAAGGTGACGTCTATATTGTTCACAAAAATACGGTATTTATAATCGTAACAGTGAACGACAGACGAAATAAACACCAAAACAGAGGTGATAAGTTTTTTTGCATGAACCGTCAGATTATGAATTTTTGTTATAGATCTCAATTTTTATTACAGTCAAACTGTCCGAAGCGGCCCTTGCCTTCTCTCGCCTCACGAATCCGGATGTCACGAGGGCGGCAATGGCCAATTATCAGTCTCCCACCCGAATCGGATGTCGATTGACCACGCAAACTCGTCTCCTTAATCACCTCCCACGACGTTCGGCGACTCGAATCGTGATGCACCCGAACACCGTGAAAACCGGTAAAATCTTCTAGCGGGTGTAGACATCTGCACTTTCCGGCGAAGTAGTCGCCACTTCGCAATTTTTTAACGACCTCCAGAGGTCATCACGACTTATCTTTGTCTGCCGGGCCGGGTTTTTGCGACTCGCGACTTTCTGAATTATGCCACTTCGCGAATTTCGCCACTTAGTGGATTAGGCAACTTTGCGAATTTTTAGAGAACTCCAGAAACTGTCACGGAGGGAGTTTCATTTGCGACCGACGAATCGTCTGCCTTTCTCTGCCAGGCCGGCATTTTAAATTTGAGCGAAAAATGGAAAGGTGCTCAGCGTTATCGTTTCGAGTATTCGAAACCTCCATCATCACCACACTAATTGACAAAATGTTGTTCGAGACGAGGTGACAGGTAGAGCTCTAAATCCTTCGCGCCCTCCAGATTGAGGAAGTTAACAAATAATAAGACGGAGATATACGAAATCTTGAATGTCCGCGTCCCTTTTTTATCTAGCTCAAGGTGGGATTCCTGTTATTAACACACTCGTTCCTACCTAAAGTTCATTTTTATGCCGCAAAATATTTGATCTGCATGAAACCCCGCTATGCACTAAGCGTTCTTCTTGTGTAATGTTTACATGCGGCCTTGTTACTGCCAGTATCGCGATCAGGCCAGTCAGAGCACCTTCAACCACAGTTTAATTGCCAGTGCTTCTGCTTGAAATGAAATGAAAAGGGCAGACAAAATGCAAAGACCGCAAGTGCGCAGGCGAGCTGGTGGTAGCTAATCACCTCGTTTAACACCTGAGACGTTCTCTTCTGTGTGTGTTCCGTCGACTAAAAGTTTTTGTTTTCCCATTTTCCGCACCACAGTCTCAGGTGTTGAACAACATGACACACAAACTGCAAATTGGACGGTTGGAATGGATGATTGGACGGACGGCTAGATTTGGCTAAACTCCACGAATCGGGCTGTGGCTTGCGCCACCTAGCCAATGTTTTAAACTTACACAACTGCTAGATACCCTGACGTGCCTTTGTCAATGACAAGGGGCAACTTGTCGTATGTTTTTTTATTGTTGTTTTTTGTCACTCTCCAGGACAGAACGAAGAAATGCAGGGATTGCAATGAGCGATTGTGTGATCAATAAGGACACGCACATAGATATATACAAATTCATCAAACCTTTCCCAGCTTTACCCCTTATCTATAGACTTACTGTCTTTATTACAGAAGATAAAACTTGATACCCTTAGCTTAAAGCCGCGATTACCGCCGACCGCGCTATGGCTCTCGTTTCACAAGCAGGCGGTAGAAGAGGGTGTGGAGCTGCCATCTGGTCCCCGCATCATTAGCCACTCCACGCAAGACGTCGTTAAGCTTGACTTACCAATACTACAATTTTGCTAGAATGACCCTGGATCTCCGTAGGGACCAGAAAGGATCGCCATGGAAATAGTAAAACGTGCCTGTTCTAACTTTAAATTCCCTCTTCCACCTTTGGCATTGAAAACAGAAAGCAAATATATCGCCACCACACACGACGACCACCCCCATCATTGCTTCAATTCCAGCGTTATTGTACGGTTACTTCCTCGTCAATTTTCACCGGCCCATCGAAAACCGTTCGCGCCAGCGTCAACAACGGTTGTGCACGAACCACGCACGCGTACATTCTCTTTCAATGCCTCTACGAGAGAGAGAGAAAGAAAGAAGAGATAGCAAAGGCGAGAGAAAGCTCGGCGTTGTCTTGATGTTCGAAATGATAGAGGTCCTCGACGGTTCCAGTCCCCACCGCGGAACCCCTCACGGGAGGTCGGCGACTGAAGCAAGCGGCCAAGGTTACTCGGCCGCATCACGATCGCTTCTGTACTCCCGACGAGCAGAGTGAGCCCCCGCTTGTGCGAACTGAAGCATTACTCTCGCCTCTCGCCCTAAAGTGGCCTCTCGAGAGACGGCTGAAGATTCTTCGAAAACATAAGCGGTACTGTAGACTCTCCACCTCTCTGCGTAACCCAAAATTCTGGGAGGGGCCCCCGTGGCCAAGGCTGCAGGAAAGATTCAACTTGGCGATTCTACTGCCGGCGGGAAGTGATCTTTTTTTTTTTTGTTCCTTTTTATAGAACATTAACAGCTGAAAAGGAAAAAAATAAAGAATTAATCAGCACCTCCCTGTTTGCTTGCACGGGTCAGGCGCAGAGATGTTTGCAGCGAAATCTGCAAGCGGAATCTTTTCGACTCAATGAGTGATAGAGATAGACAGAGAGAGAGAGAGAAAGAGAAAGAGAGAAAGAGCGAGAGATGGGTGGGTTGCTAGTATGACGACAACTTCGGTGCTATGTTCGGCGATGAAGCGTGCACTTGAAACTCGGATTTAATTGCACCCACTCAGGCGTTGTGGGTTCGCTGCTCGCCAAGCCCGAAATTTGCGCACCACGTGGAAGAACACAAAAGACTAAAGAAACAGTGAGAGTGCTAAAGGTGTTCCGGTAAAACACAAGGAGATGATTAAGTTCGGCAGGACAATCGGTCCCAGTATCAAATATGTTGACCCCGGAATAGTTTTTATACTGGAAACTATACCGTGTTTATTCCAAGTACGAAGTTGTCTGGGACGAAAGACGCTCCCATAAAATCATGCCGTATTTTCTCTGAGAAATAGCCGCACTTCTTACCAACAAGGCCTGTCGGTTTAGGGTATCAAGACATTTCGGTGTAGGACGTTTCGGTGTAGGGCGTTTCGGTGCGGTCTTTTCGGTGCACGGACTTTTCGGTGCACGGACATTTCGGTGCACGGTCATCCAAAATCAAAGGCTTTTTTTTTTTTTGGGGGGGGGGGGGGGTTTATAAGTAATAAGCACTATTTTAGGTAAAAGTGATTTTTTCACACTTTATAAATTAGTAGACTAGGTCATCCATTCACGGTCACTTACTCATATATGACCTAAGTGACTTTGTGGTTTGGCCCATGTGTTTGTTTTTCCGCGGAGCACAGGGATAGCGAATCAAGGAGATCGGCAGAAAAATGGCAGCGATTTACGGGACAGAGATAACGTCTTGCTATCTTCTCAGATCGCATTTTTTACGGAGAATCGTGTTCTCGACATGGTTATTCGTTGCGTGTTTTACAAAGAACGCGATGATTGACTGTATGTGTGCTATACAGCAAACTAGACACAAGGGCCTTGTTCATGAGAAGTGCGACTATTACTCGAACAAATACGGTACCTAGAAACGCAAAACTCCTTTGTTGTTTATCCTCCCTCCCCTTACGCTCTTGGAGTGGTTGGTTACTTCCTCGCTTCTTTTTCAATAATAACAAGCTTCAGAAAGCGTTCTGCCAGACTACAGCTTACTAAAATAAGGGAAGTGTTACGAATAGAGGCGTTTTGCGGAGACGCTCGATGCGGATGAGTTAAGAAGCACAGTAACGCCCTTGTCGCACCTGCTTGCAAACAGCCATTTCCGGGAATTTTACCGCGGCAATAAGATTGCTCTGTCGCACAAACTATACTTTCACTGCTGTTTCTTTTTTTTGAGAGGCGCTTATTTCCGGCTTGAGAGCGTCGGCGTCTTAGGCGCTTATCGCCGTCGACGTCGGCGTCATAGGCGTCGCCGTCGCACAGGTCGGCGTAACCCCTCCCACCCAGGTCACGTGACCCCCCCCTCGAGGTCACGTGACCCCTGTGAGGGGGTGGTCACGTGACCTCCCTCACGGGGAGGGAGGTCATGTGAGGAGCAGGGAAGGGTACCCTCCCCTCAGTACACCCTTCCGTCCTCCTCAAGAGCTGCGCTCCAATTCGGCGTTACAGGGAGTTATAACCGGCTCATTTTTTGACGCTGAACAGGCGGATTTCAAATCTCATCGCACAGTGGTGTGGTTTATTATTTGGTCAAGCAGTAAAAATACAAGTTCTCCATTCTTGACGTGTCGTTATTTGACGCGCTAAGCTTGCCTCGAAGTAGTATAGGTACGACAACCCGAATATCACGCCAGCCATGGGCCACAAATAAGCTAAGGTTAGAGTATCGTCACTCAACGATCTTGTTTTCTTGTGGGCGCCGTCCTTCTGGTGCCTAATCCAAAACGGGTACAGTTGGCGATTATTACAGCTCGAAAAATGCCATTTCCTGGGCATTGAATGCTGTGTCAGGAAGCTTAGGCGATATCGTTTCTCTCTGCCACGGTCTCTTTTAATATACCTGGCAGACGGAAAATTGCTTCCCTTGATTTCAGACAAACCATTAGATAATTGGGCAACAATGATTTTAGGAACCAAGTAGAGCGAAGTGTCAAGATGGCTGAAGTGATGTTACCTTGAAACGCGGCTCGTTTAGTCACTCTTATGCAGACTTGTACGTAACACGTTACAAGTGACGAGTTACTTCTATCCAGTTACCTTCTTCTGTATCGAAATCACGACCTGGTTACTTTTTGAGAAGGTTCAAATAATACATTTTCGTTACGTTTTGATGGAGTAGCGAGTAATGTTATTTAGTTGGTTACATATAGAGAGGAATATTTTACAAGACGAGTTACCTTATATGGCTTGCACCTCAGCTCGCATGCGTAACTTTCACGGTAAAAAGGCGCCGATGAGAAAATTAAAAGATGCCCATAAATGCGTTTAGAAAGCTAGAAATATATTAACGACTCAAAATATTGCGAGGTGGCTACTGCTTCAGAGAAGCGATGCATCCAGAATAACGAGAACATAACTCGTTCCTTTTGAGCTTGAAGTAACGCGGTACGTTTGCATCTCAGAAACAAGCAACGCACTTATTTACTTTTTGAGCGAGTAACGAGCAACGACATTTAGTTACTCTTTTTTTTTTTTCAGCAACGTGTAAATGTCTGCTCTATAATGTCGGCATCGAAAGCTGCTTCCCGGGTTTCCTCGAACGCTCGGTGAGAGAACGTTCCGAGCAAACCGGATCTGCGAGGATATTTATGGACCGAAATCTGCGTGCGTGATTTATGCGGCCACCTACAAACGGTGACCCAACCCATGAAAATGCGAGCACGCGGAAATTTATTACGGGATATGTATTACATAAATATACATAAACGCCCAAGTTCCTGCAAAAAAAAAA